>JAHIAM010018227.1:0-12714 GCA_021605205.1 Aegilops longissima | reverse complement strand
CGACAACAATAAAACAAGACCAGCAAAGCCGGCCGATCGCCGACAATCCCGATAGGAGCTGCACATATCTCGTTCTCGAGGCAACACGGATGATACATCCTCGAGTAAACCAAACCTCGAGTTGCCACGAGGGGCCCCTGCATCTACTGGTTCAGCCAAGCACTTAGAGAAGCACCGCCCGGGGGGCTAAAATAAAGATGACCCTTGGGCTCCGAAACCCAAGGGAAAAAGGGGTAGGTGAGGCAAATGGTAAAACCAATGTTGGGCCTTCTTTGAAAAAGTCTTATTCAAAGCGAACTGTCAAGGGGTCCCATAAATCACCCGACCGCGTTAGGGACGCAAAATCCGGGAACATAATACCGATATGACGGAAACTAGGGCGGCAAGAGTGGAACAAAACACCAGGCATAAGGCCGAGCCTTCCACCCTTTACCAAATATATAGATGCATTAATTAAACAATAGATATATTGTGATATCCCAACAAGTAAACATGTTCCAACAAGGAACAACATCTCCATGTTCAACAAGGAACAAACTTCATATTCACCTGCAACTAACAACGCTATAAGAGGGCTGAGCAAAGCGGTAACATAGCCAAACAACGGTTTGCTAGGAAGGGTGCAAAAGGTTAGAGGCTGACATGGCAATTTGGGATGGCTTGAGCAGCAAGTGATAGGTAACGCAGCATAGCGATAGAACGAAGCAACTAGCATAGCAATGATAGTAGTGAGATCCAGGGTAGCGGTCATCTTGCCTGAAATCCCGCTAGGAAGAAGAACGAGTCCATGAAGAAGACGAACGGATGAAGCCGAACCAAGCGTGACGAGCGAATCCTCACGATCGCAACGAAAGCAGAACTAACAAGAAGAAGCACACAACATAGTAAACACACCACACAATAACAAGGCAAGCTGCACAACAAACATGATGCATGACAAAGCTACATGAAGCTACTCATGGCAAGAGATGATGCAAACAAGAACAACACATCAAGGCAAGTTTAAATGAGGCCGGGAACAACATATAACAATTCCGGTAAGTCCTCATATGCAAATTTCGAAATTGGTCCAGACCTGAATAAATCTTATGTTCAAGTTGTTAAACAGCACGTTAAGATGCACCATGATGATCTACACGAAATTCTAGTCAAGTTACATATAAAGTTCATTTAATTCGGAGCTACGGCCTAGAAGATATGAGCAAAACAAGTTAAGCATGGCATTGATGCAAAATGCATACAAACATCAAGCAAACACTCTCAAAACAAGGTTGCAACATGATAATATGAAACTACATGCAAAATCAAGCAAGTTTCATATAGAGCACACTCAAAAGCGGAGCAACGGTTCAACACATACACACAATACAAGTCATAGCAACAATCATCCATAACAGAAGTAGGCATATTGCAAGCATCAAAACAACATGCTACAGCATCTCAACATGATAACAAAAGGCATGGGCATGATCTACAGGTAAAGCATGACAAAACATGAACACTGAGCTATCTCCGAAACAACTAGAACATGCTCAAAAACACATGGCAAGATTGCAAGTAATAACAGTTCAGACTTGCGAAATTAACATCAAAGTTGCAATGTTTAGAGCTATGAAACAACATGTTACAGGAACTTATCATGGCAAACAAAGGCATGGCATGAATCTACTCAAAGCATATAACAAAAGTCCTTTAGTGACCATAAGCCAAAAAGGATCAGAAAATATGATGGCACCCATGTAAACATGACAAGTTATATTACAGATTTGAACATGGCAGGAACAACAATGAGTAGGCATGTTGGTGAGCTTGAATCACTCACCACAGAGCAATACATGGCATGGCAAGGCACCCAACAGTAAGAAGACATGGCATAGAAGCTATACATGGCAAGAACAACATCATAGCATACACGGATCAACTACAACAACCTTGGCAAAATTGAATAACATGTAAACCATCTGCCAGGAAACATTTTATAGCAAAAGTAGAGCTCGATTGACTCAAGCTATGGCACTCCATAATTTCAAACAAGGGCATGGATGGATAGAGCAAGACATTCTTTACAAAACATCCTTAGTGAAGTATCTCAAAATATGCATGGATCTCTCGGTAGCATCAAGTTAACATGGCATCAAAATATCAGCTAAACAGGGCTGAAATCAGCAACATCAAGACACCTAGTTTGCATGCTTGAGCTAGTCATCACATAGATCACAAAAATACATAACAAGCACCACTGGAAAGAAGACATGGCATATTACAAAACACATGTAGGACTCAAGTCCATAGGATGCACACATCAATCATGGCAAAAATGACAAAAGTGCAAGTTCTAATAAAAATCAGAAACTAACATCACATAGCACTCTTATAACAGCATTTTGGGCATCAAGATAAGCTCAAACGAAAATGATGCAATGAAATGAAATGATCTACTCTTCGAGACGAACATTTAGACATATTACACGCGCAAAACGGAGCTACGGATGCAGAGTTACGATGCAATGAAAATGCAACAAAAATGCAACAATTTCGGGGACTTAGTGGAATTTGGGGGAGGGGGAAAGTCAACCGAATGGCACGAACTTCGATGCAGGCCGGACCTCGCCGGAGAACTCGCCGGAGAAGGTGGGGAAGACGGCCGGAGCTCGGGGAGGAGGCCGGGATGAGGCCGGGGAGGCACGGGGCGGCGGCGACTCGACTGAAGCGGGCGAGGCGCGGAGCCCGGCATGGAGGACTCCGGCGGGCGAAAGGCAGCGTCGGCCGGGCCGAGGATGGTGTGGGCGGGCGGCGGCGGGCGGCGCTGCAGGCTGGCGAAGCGGCGCAGGCTCATGGCCTGCTGTGGCGTGGCCGCCAGGCAAGGCCTGCTTCAGGTCATGGCCAGCGGCGTGCGAGGACGGCGGCGCCACGTGCACGCCCAGAGTGGCTGCGGTGGCGGCGGGGTGTCCGCGGGACGGACGTGTCCGTGCGCATGAGGAGACGATTTTAGGGTTTCGGATGGATTTGGACCGCGATTTTGGAGGAAGGTGTTTATATAGGTGGAGGGAGCTAGGAGAGTCCAAATGAGGTGCGGTTTTCGGCCACGCGATCGTGATCGAACGACCGAGAGCACAGAGGGGAGTTTGGTGGGTTTTGGGCCAGTTTGGAAGGGGTGTTGGGCTGCAAGGAGAAGGAGGCTTTTGCGGTTACCCGGTTAACCGTTGGAGTACCAAACGACCTCCAAATGGCACGAAACTTGACAGGCGGTCTACCGGTGCTATACCAAGGCCGCTTGACAAACCTCGGGCCATTCCGAGACCGTTTAATACCCACACACGAAAAGAGGTAAAAGGGGGCGCCGGGAGACATAGGAGCGCCGGATTGCAAAACGGACAACGGGGAAAATGCTCGGATGCATGAGACGAACACGTATGCAAAATGAAATGCACATGATGACATGATATGAAATGCAGATGATGACATGGCAAAGTGCAACACGCAAGCACATGACATGGCAACGACGGCAAATAACTGGCGGACACCTGGCGCATCGAATCCGGGGCGTTACAACACTCCTCCACTAACAAGAGATCTCGTCCCGAGATCTTAGGACCGAGACGGAAGGGACAAAGGGATGAGGTGAAACAAGAACTCAAAGAAGAAGCAAGGAATCGAGAGCACTCGAGAAGAAGAGAGGAACGACGAGAATGACGAGAATCGAAAGATCACGGAATCAGATAGACTATCAAAACACTCTGGTTAGAACGAGATAAGAAACGAATAAGACTGAAAGGATTTATGCAGCACTCCGGCTGAACATTGAAAGAATAGAGCATGAACTTCACAAGATGGGATGAAACTTGACGAGATGAACAACACAATGCCTCCGGAATAATTGAAGAATGGCATGAAAAGAACTTAGAAGGAAGGATTGAACGGAGTTGTTGAGAAAATCAACAACGAAAGAATAAGATTGTTGTGGAGTTATGGAAAACATCTCAAAATTATGAGCTGATCGCCGACCACAAGTGGAAAAGATTAAATAGCTGAGAATGGCGAAAATGCAAAACTTCACTTCAGAAGAAGATGAAGAATTATTTGCTTTTCAAGACGCGAGAAGAAAAGATACTTGAACTCCGCCAACAAAATCTTGATGAACTCTTGAAGAATGAATTAAATCATGAAGAACCGCCGTGAAGAACTCCGGTAAACAAAAGAATGACGAGATAAAATTGAAGGATGAAAGAATAAGATGAGCCTTGCGATGATTTAGATGTAGGTTCCGACGAGATGGACTAGGGAATTTGAACTCCGGAAAAGAAAAGATGAAAATACTTGGAACTAGAATTTATTTCTCAAAAACAAACTCCGAAGGAAGGAATTAATCAACTTGAGGAAATAAGAATAAGATTTATTGTATGGTTATCCTCCACCAATTAAATTGATGAGAAGCAATGGATTTTACATACTACTTATTCTTCTTGAAAAGGATTAAGAAGATATAGCGCAAACTTGAGAAGGTCTTCATGAACCACCGGTAGGTTGAAAAGAACGAATGGATTAAAATGATAATCAAGGAAAAAGAATCTTGAACGAACCACCGTAAGAATTCGAAAATGACTGACGAAAGAGAATGAATCACCGGGAAGAATTAGAAAAGCACGAAGATACTTGAGGGACTTAAAATGCAAGAGAACAAAGAGATCGCGAACTGATAGAAGAATACTTGAACGAAGCACCGGAAGAATATTGAGACGAACGAAGGGGCACGGATATAGAATAATTGGGGAATGAATCTGAAAACTTAGAATGACGAAATCTTCCGAAAAGATGGCCTCCGGATGAAAAGAAATAGAAATCAACTCCTGAAATACTCCGGATGGATGAAAAGAATTGCACGACTCGAAACAATTAGATAGGATAACATCGAGCTAGCACCGCGGATCTCCGGGAGAACGGACAAGATTTAGAAGAAAAACTCTTCTTCGGTCTTCAAATGTTAAGAATGACGATGAGAAACAACACCAAAATAACTGAGGTACTCCGGTAGAATGAAAAGCGAAGAGATTGAGCCAACAATGAAAATGATTTGAAATCGATCTTGGAAAAACATCTGACTGATGAAATTCATACTTACGTCAAATTTCGGAAGAATTAGGAATAACTCCGGGAAATTAGAAGAGTCGTAAGATCACAGGAAAGACCTGTGGGTTAGGGCCCACTGAATAGATAACACCGTCGGGAAGGATTGTTGAATGATAAATGATGCACGGAACAATTGAAATATTTGAATGAGGTGACAACCTCGAATTAATTGGAACACGATTTAATCTCTTGAGATGTCTTGCACACTCGGAAGGATAAACTGGCGAGAGACGAGCGAGCAAGGAAAAACACTTGAGCCGAGAGAAAGGATATGATCAACATCGAACAACTTGAATTGAGTCCACGGAAAAGAAAGAGATGAAGAATGACGAGCGAGATGAGAATTCACCGTTTGAAATGATTGAGGGAAGATCAAGAGGCTCCACACGAATGAAATTTATGGTCGGAAGAAACTCGAACTCCGGGAATAATAGGGTGGGAGGCGGGAAAAACAAAGGCAAATTGGAAGGAAAACCGATTTAATATCTTGAAGAGGAAACACGGTTGAAATCATGGAGGAAAGAAGGCAAAGACTTCAGACGAGTAGAATGGATACTCGATTACGGACTCCGGTTCCGAGAAGAAGAAGGGTGGGCGGGTGGGAAAAAAAACAAGGACAACTTCGGACAAGGAAAACAACGACATCGGAGGAAGAACTGAGGATTGAACTTGGCAAAGATGAAGATGGTCGAGTCGACTTGACGAGAAATGCACCGGATAAAAAGAGCTGAGGAACAACGATCGGAAAACCAACTGCGTGATCCTAAAGAAAAATTTGAAGGGGAAGAGGAGTAGTTCAAAACACATACGTCAAGATTCCTTACCAGAGCGACGAAGGGGCAGAGGAGTAAAAAGAATTCCTACTCTCCGATATAACTAGACTCAGAAATCAGTTTTTCTCTAGACTCAACAACGGCCAAACTACACGATCAATCAAGGGGGGCTCCTAAGGTCGGTCGAGGCTCTGATACCAACTTGTCACGCCCAATATGCGACCCTATCCAAAAGGAACTCGACGGTCCCACCAAGGATAGACCCGCATATTGAAACGCTTTTGCAAGGTGGATATCATTACATCAACATTACATAATAGATGGGGATACATACATAAGGCACAAATGCCGCAAGAATACATCAACATCATATACAAGAGATCAACATCCGACTACGGATGAAACATATACGAAACTCAAACGACATTCACCTGCTAGCCCAGGCTGCCGACCGAACCTATCCCCGATCGAAGAAGAAGCGTAAGAAGAACTCCAATACAAGCAAACATCGCTCTCACGTCATGATCATCGCAAACCTGTACCTGCAATGGTGGTGTAGTAATCAGTGAGCCACGAGGACTCAACAATCCCATTACCATGGGTATCAAGACTAGCAAAGCTTAAAGGGAAAGGAAAGGGTAAAGTGGTGAGGTTGCAGCAGCGACTAAGCATATATGGTGGCTAACCAACGCAAATGAGAGCGGGAAGAGAAACAAAGGAACGGTCGTCAACTAGTAATGATCAAGAAGTGATCCTGAACTCCTACTTACGTCGACATAACCCGAAACCGTGTTCTCCTCTCGATCAACCCGAAAAGAGACACTCACGATTACGCATACGGTTGGTGTATTTTAATTAAGATCAACTTCGGTTTTCTACAACCGGACATTAACAAATTCCCATCTGCCACATAACCGCGGGCACGGCTTCCGAAAGTTCAAACCCTGCAGGGTGTCCCAACTTAGCCCATGATAAGCTCTCGCGATCAACGAAGGATATTCCTTCTCCCGGAAGACCCGATCAGTCTCGAATCCGGCTACAAGACATTTCGACAGAATAAAACAAGACCAGCAAAGCCGCCAGATGCGCCGACAATCCCGATAGGAGCTGCACATATCTCGTTCGTGGCAACACCGGATGAGACATCCTACGAGTAAAACCAAACCTCGAGTTGCCACGAGGGGCCCCGCATCTACTCGGTTCAGGCCAGCACTTAGAGAAGCACCGGCCGGGGGCTAAAATAAAGATGACCCTTGGGCTCCGAAACCCAAGGGAAAAGGGGTAGGTGAGGCAAATGGTAAAACCAATGTTGGGCCTTCTTTGAAAAGTCTTATTCAAAGCGAACTGTCAAGGGGGTCCCATAAATCACCCGACCGCGTTAGGGACGCAAAATCCGGGAACATAATACCGATATGACGGAAACTAGGGCGGCAAGAGTGGAACAAAACACCAGGCATAAGGCCGAGCCTTCCACCCTTTACCAAATATATAGATGCATTAATTAAACAATAGATATATTGTGATATCCCAACAAGTAAACATGTTCCAACAAGGAACAACATCTCCATGTTCCAACAAGGAACAAACTTCATATTCACCTGCAACTAACAACGCTATAAGAGGGGCTGAGCAAGGCGGTAACATAGCCAAACAACGGTTTGCTAGGAAGGGTGCAAAAGGTTAGAGGCTGACATGGCAATTTGGGATGGCTTGAGCAGCAAGTGATAGGTAACGCAGCATAGCGATAGAACGAAGCAACTAGCATAGCAATGATAGTAGTGAGATCCAGGGTAGCGGTCATCTTGCCTGAAATCCCGCTAGGAAGAAGAACGAGTCCATGAAGAAGACGAACGGATGAAGCCAAACCAAGCGTAGACGAACGAATCCTCACGATCGCAACGAAACAGGAACTAACAAGAAGAAGCGCACAACATAGTAAACACACCACACAATAACAAAGCAAGCTGCACAACAAACATGATGCATGACAAAGCTACATGAAGCTACTCATGGCAAGAGATGATGCAAACAAGAACAACACATCAAGGCAAGTTTAAATGAGGCCGGGAACAACATATAACAATTCCGGTAAGTCCTCATATGCAAAATTCGAAATTGGTCCAGACCTGAATAAATCTTATGTTCAAGTTGTTAAACAGCACGTTAAGATGCACCATGATGATCTACACGAAATTCTAGTCAAGTTACATATAAAGTTCATTTAATTCGGAGCTACGGCCTAGAAGATATGAGCAAAACAAGTTAAGCATGGCATTGATGCAAAATGCATACAAACATCAAGCAAACACTCTCAAAACAAGGATGCAACATGATAATATGAAACTACATGCAAAATCAAGCAAGTTTCATATAGAGCACACTCAAAACGGAGCAACGGTTCAACACATACACACAATACAAGTCATAGCAACAATCTGTCCATAACAGCAAGTAGGCATATTGCAAGCATCAAAACAACATGCTACAGCATCTCAACATGATAACAAAAGGCATGGGCATGATCTACAGGTAAAGCATGACAAAACATGAACACTGAGCTATCTCCAGAAACAACTAGAACATGCTCAAAAACACATGGCAAGATTGCAAGTAATAACAGTTCAGGCTTGCAGAAATTAACATCAGGTTGCAATGTTTAGAGCTATGAAACAACATGTTACAGGAACTTATCATGGCAAACAAAGGCATGGCATGAATCTACTCAAAGCATATAACAAAAGTCCTTTAGTGACCATAAGCCAAAAAGGATCAGAAAATATGATGGCACACATGTAAACATGGCAAGTTATATTACAGATTTGAACATGGCAGGAACAACAATGAGTAGGGATCTTGGTGAGCTTGAATCACTCACCACAGAGCAATACATGGCATGGCAAGGCACCCAACAGTAAGAAGACATGGCATAGAAGCTATACATGGAAAGAACAACATCATAGCATACACGGATCAACTACAACAACCTTGGCAAAATTGAATAACATGTAAACCATCTGCCAGGAAACATTTTATAGCAAAAGTAGAGCTCGATTGACTCAAGCTATGGCACTCCATAATTGGAAACAAGGGCATGGATGGATAGAGCAAGACATGATTTACAAAACATCCTTAGTGAAGTATCTCAAAATATGCATGGATCTCTCGGTAGCATCAAGTTAACATGGCATCAAAATATCAGCTAAACAGGGCTGAAATCAGCAACATCAAGACACCTAGTTTGCATGCTTGAGCTAGTCATCACATAGATCACAAAAATACATAGCAAGCACCACTGGAAAGAAGACATGGCATATTACAAAACACATGTAGGACTCAAGTCCATAGGATGCACACATCAATCATGGCAAAAATGACAAAAGTGCAAGTTCTGATAAAAATCAGAAACTAACATCACATAGCACTCTTCTAACAGCATTTCGGGCATCAAGATGGGCTCAAATGAAAATGATGGAATGAAATGAAATGATCTACTCTTCAAGTCGAACATTTTGACATATTACACGCGCAAAACGGAGCTACGGATGCAGAGTTACGATGCAATGAAAATGCAACAAAAATGCAACAATTTCGGGGACTTAGTGGAATTTGGGGGAGGGGGAAAGTCAACCGAATGGAACGAACTTCGATGCAGGCCGGACCTCGCCGGAGAACTCGCCGGAGAAGGTGGGGAAGACGGCCGGAGCTCGGGGAGGAGGCCGGGATGAGGCCGGGGAGGCACGGGGCGGCGGCGACTCGGCGCTGGGCGGCGGAGGCCTTGCAGTGAGAGGACTCGGCGGAGCGAGCAGGTGCGGCGGCGGCCGAGATGGCTGGGCGCGGCGAAGGGCGGCAAGCGCCAGCCAGCCTTCGGCGCCAGCGGGCGCGGGCGACGGGGCTTTCATGGCGCTGGCGGCGCGGCCAGCCCAAGCGGTCCCAGGCCCAGCATGCATGTGGGCGGCGGGAGGACGGCGGCGCCACGTGCACGCCCGGAGTGGCTGCGGTGGCGGCGCTGGGTGTCCGCGGGACGGACGTGTCCGCGCGCGCGTGACGACGATTTAGGGTTTGGGATGGATTTGGACCGCGATTTTGGAGGGAAGGTGTTTATATAGGTGGAGGGAGCTAGGAGAGTCCAAATGAGGTGCGGTTTTCGCCACGTGATCGTGATCGAACGACCGAGAGCATGGAGGGAGTTTGGTGGGTTTTGGGCCAGTTTGGAAGGGTGTTGGGCTGCAAGGAGAAGGAGGCTTTTGCGGTTACCGGTTAACCGTTGGAGTACCAAACGACCTCCAAATGGCACGAAACTTGACAGCGGTCTACGGTGCTATACCAAGGCCGCTTGACAAACCTCGGGCCATTCCGAGACCGTTAATACCCACACGAAAAAGAGGTAAAAGGCGTCGGAGACATAGGAGCGCCGGATTGCAAAACCGGACAACGGGAAAATGCTCGGATGCATGAGACGAACACGTATGCAAAATGAAATGCACATGATGACATGATATGAAATGCAGATGATGACATGGCAAAGTGCAACACGCAAGCACATGACATGGCAACGACGGCAAATAACTGGCGGACACCTGGCGCATCGAATCCGGGGCGTTACATCTTGCTTCCTTGGTATTTCCTTACCGCGATGAGTCCAACAATTAGACTGCCGGAAAGTGCTTCCAGAGAGTAAAGTCCTGAAAGAGAGAAAATGGTAAAGGTATACAACCCCTGGGGCGGTTGAGCCGCATTGTGGGACGTGCCGTAGTGGTGCCTCCGCTTATGCCCATGGTATCTTGAGTGCGTAGTTATGTATGCGTGGCACAGATTTCGCCACTTGACTGGGACTAGGAGGGAGGACGAATTGCTAGTCAAGCTCAAAATGTGCCTGCCGATCCGCCTGCGGGGTACTCCGGACTCGCTTGAAGGTGTCCGGGGTATTTTTTGTCGAATTGGCGGTTTGCCTAATAAGGCTGCTTTGTGCTTCTGCTGCGAGGGCCGCAATGTGCTCCTCCGTGCGGAGCGAGCGCTCTGTGTTTCCATTAACTGTTATAACCCCGCGTGGTCCTGGCATTTTGAGTTTGCGGTATGCATTATGCGGTACCGCATTAAATCTGGCAAATGCGGTTCGTCCGAGTAGTGCGTGATAGCCGCTGCAAAAGGGGACGATATCGAAGATTAACTTCTCGCTTCGAAAGTTGTCCGGAGATCCGAAGACCACTTCAAGTGTGATTGAGCCCGTGCAACAGGCCTCTACACCTGGGATTACACCTTTAAAGGTGGTTTTGGTGGGTTTGATCTTCGAGGGGTCTATGCCCATTTTGCGCACTGTATCCTGATAGAGCAGGTTCAGGCTGCCGCCGCCGTCCATAAGGACTCGAGTGAGGTGAAATCCGTCAATGATGGGGTCGAGGACCAATGCGGCAGATCCGCCATGACGGATACTAGTGGGGTGGTCCCTGCGATCAAAGGTGATCGGACAAGAGGACCACGGGTTGAACTTTGGGGCGACTGGCTCCATCGCGTAGACGTCCCTTAGTGCATGCTTCTGTTCCCTCTTGGGAATATGGGTTGCATATATCATGTTCACCGTTTTCACTTGTGGAGGGAACCTCTTCTGCCCTCCTGTGTTCGGCGGCCGAGGCTCCTCGTCGTCGTCGCTATGCAGCCCATTGTCCTTGTTTTCGGCATTCAACTTGCCGGCCTGCTTGAACACCCAGCATTCTCTGTTGGTGTGATTGGCTGGCTTATCGGGGGTACCGTGAATTTGACACGAGCGATCGAGTATGCGGTCCAAACTGGACGGGCCCGGATTGCTTCTTTTGAACGGCTTTTTCCGCTGACCGAATTAAGAGCCACTGAATCCGGCATTGACTGCCGTGTCTTCGGTGTTATCGACATTGTTGCGGTGCTTGTGTCTATTGCGACGTGGTCTGTCGTTAATATCTTTGGCATCTGAAGTGCCAGGATTCCTTGACATGTTGTTCCTGCGAGCCAGCCAACTGTCCTCGCCCGCACAAAAGCGGGTCATGAGTGTCGTGAAGTCTGCCATGGACTTCGGCTTCTCTTGGCCGAGGTGTCGGGCGAGCCACTTGTCCTAGATGTTATGTTTGAATGCCGCTAAGGCCTCGGCATCTGGACAGTCGACGATTTGGTTCTTTTTTGGTTAGGAACCGAGTCCAGAATTTCCTGGCCGATTCCCCAGGCTGTTGGGTTATGTGGCTCAAGTCATCAGCATCTGGTGGTCGCACATAAGTTCCCTGGAAGTTGTCAAGGAATGCATCTTCCAAATTCTCCCAACTGCCGATGGAATTTGCTGGCAGGCTATTCAGCCAATGCCGCGCTGGTCCTTTGAGTTTTAGTGGGAGGTACTTGATGGCATGTATATCGTCACCGCGGGCCATGTGGATGTGGAGGAGGAAATCCTCGATCCATGCCGCGGGTCTGCTAGCCATCGTATGACTCAATGTTCACGGGTTTGAATCCTTCGGGAATTCATGATCCATTACTTCATCGGTGAAGCATAGGGGTGTCTGGCGCCTGCATGCGGGCTATGTCACGACCAGTTCATACGAGTCTTATGCATTGTATTTGGCTCGGCGGATTTGCTTTTAGTGTATCCGGCATGACGATCATCATCACGCGTTGGGGCGCGACCCCGTGATCTGTAGATCGATCTTGTATGTCCTGCTTTGTTTTCCAATCGTCTCGCAGTCCCGCGTGTTGCCCCGAGCCTTGGTGTTTTTATTTATGCCGGCGACGGGTGCAGGTGGACTTCGGGCTGATATGCCCTCTGTCTTTGCCACGAGGTGGCGATCAGCCGCATCAT
>JAHIAM010018226.1:0-21397 GCA_021605205.1 Aegilops longissima | reverse complement strand
CCATGACTTGTATAACGGATGTTTTTCAAGGTCGAGGTACACGATTTCCGAGGATTTCTTGGTTATGTGTTGACGGATGGATACAATGGATCTAGGTATTGTTAGTTTGGGTGATATATTTTGTGTCCCCGTGATCCCTAACACCAGATTGCATAACCGAAAGTTTCGGGAGTTTATAGGTGGGAATTCTAGTAGCTTACAGGATATTCTTTCCGATGATGTATGATTTGAGATTGGGGTTCAACGCTCAGTGGTCCGCCCATTCACGGCCGATTTACAAAGGTCGCAGACGCCTTAAAGAATCCTTTATTATGCTGATTCGGGACGCCTTGTTTGTCATTCGTGACGTCGCTTATCGTCAGGTCCGTGGTGGGCCCCACCACCAACACTTTGAGCGTAAATTCTATCATGTGTTTGTTCCGCTCATTCTAGAAGCCAATCTTTTGTTTTCGCCAGATATTCGATTTGTTTCTAAGATGATGTTGTTTCCATATCTTTATCTAAGTGGCTTCTCACCTTAATGGACGTGTGATGATTAACTTGAATTCATTCGCTCATTCTTGTTCAATGTTTATTGTGAAGACTATATGTTGCAATTTCTATCCGCTGATTCTACTTGACTATTTGTCTATCAAAGGACTAACGGATGTCACCCTTCAGATGGCTCCGCCAACGCCCGAATCCGGATCGCAATGATGGGGATCAGTCGAACCTCCACCTCCACCTCCGCCTCGGAGGCCTCGCAAGCTATCATGGCAGCCACCAATGCCAATGCTCGATGATTTTGCAGCTCTTGCAAGAACGCATCAGGGCAAGGCAATCAAGGAAATCAAGGTCAAGGCAACAATCACCGCGACTTTGCTACTCTCACCGTGCCTCGCTAATCAGCCAAGTTCTTTCAGTTTCGTCGTCGAGGCCACAGACGCCGACGATTGGCTAGTGGACATCTGCAAGCATTTTGATTGTAGCAATGTCGCGACCCGAGGACTTTGTCAAGTTTGCATCATTTCAACTCAAGGATCAAGTCTGCCGAGTGGTACCAAAGAATACAAAGATTCCAGAGGAGGTCGTGGTCATTACTCGGGATGAGTTCCGCCGTGATTTCAGAGCTCATCACATTCAAAAAGTGTTGTTGAGAGCAAGCGTGAGGAGTTCCGTAATCTCAAGCAAGGCAACATGTCTGTTCATCAATACAATATCCAGTTCCGTAAGCTCGCTCGCTTTGCTAAGCAAGACGTACCGATGAAAAGAGTATGATCTATCAATCTCAGAGGTGGTCCGAGAGAAGATCTGCAATTAGCTCTTGTGCTTTTTGAGCCGTAAAAGTATGATGAATTCTACAACATGGCATCAAGAAGAAGCTGCCCAGCCTCAAATGTGAGGCTTCTAAGAAGAGAATCGTGGATGCGCCTATTTTCTTCTTCCTCTCAAGTGGCAGCCAAGCAGCAGAAGTTCTACCTTCCTCCTCCTCCGCTCCGGCACCTTATCGTTAGAAGAACTCAGTGGCTGTGGATCTTCCCACCCACCCAACCCAAGCTATCGTAACAAGTCTAATTCTCAAGCTCCAAGGTCAAGTGCTCTTACCACCGCCCGCCTTCCGAGGTGACTTGCAACAAATGTCGCAGAAGGTCACTATGCTAACAAGTGTTTCAACCAGAGGCCTTCTTCCGCCTCCTCCCGTGAAATCTTCCAGCAATGCAAAGGGTCAAGCATAATCCAAAGCATGCCAAGGTCAATATGATGAATGCAGCCTGCGGAGGAATCTTCCGATGTGATAATGGGTAATCTCTCGCTAATGATATTCCCGCAAAAGTCTTATTTGATACCGGTGCATCGATTGTTTCATGTCAAGACCGCTTTTGCAAGCATGAATTCACTTCCTCTCATTTGGGTAAACCCATGGATGTTATTTCTCCGGTAAACGTTGAGCTCCAGTTTGGTGGTTCCGGATGTTTCTATCAAGATGGGCGATTATAGATTGCCAAACCATTGTCCTGGTGACTCGGATATTGATCTTATTCTCGAATGGATCGGCTTTATCAAGACAAAGCTCAGCTTGATTGTGCTGCTGTGGAAATTCAATTGACTCACTCTTCTAATGATGTGATCATCTATGCCGCTGTGATGAAACCATTCGTTGTTTTCTCTCAATGAGAAGGGCTAATTGATGCTATCTCTCGATTCCAATGCTTAGAGTACCAAGATGTTTTTCCGTAAGAGCTTCCGGCATGCCTCCTCATCGCCGCTTGAGTTCGTTATCGATCTTGAGCCCGCATCGAACCCGCTTTGCAAACGCCCATACAAGCTTGGACCTGACGATGAGCTGAAGGAATTGAAGAAGCACTGATGAACAAGAGCGCCTGGTTTGATCAGACCGAAGTTCATCTCCTTGGGGTTGTGGTGTTCTTTTGTCCCGTAAGAAGGATGGCACGGACCGATTTTGTAGGCCGACATCGCCCATTGAATAAGAAGACAATCAAGAACAAGTATCCACTTCCCAACATCAATGAGCTTTTCGAGCAACTCAAAGGTGCTAAAGTGTTCTCCAAGCTTGACCTCAGATGGGTATCATCAGATTCGTGATTCGTGAACAAGATATTCCCAAGACAAAGATTCGAACAAGCTTTGGTTCTTATGAATATACTGTCATGTCTTTCGCCTTGTCAATGCTCCTCCAACATTCTCTCGGATGATGAACTTCATATTCAACCCTACACCAATGAATCTGCCTTGGTCTATCTTGATGATATTTTGGTCTTCCAAGAATAAGAAGGATCATGCCAAACATTTCATGGATTGGTGCTAGACAAGCTCGTAGAGTATCAATTTATGCTAAGTTCTCCAAATGTGAATTTTGGCTTGATGAAGTGCTTTATCTTGGTCATATCATCTCCGCCTAAGGGCATCGCAGTAATCCCGAGAAGGTGTCCGCATTGTGAATTGGGAACCTCCTCGAATGTCAAGTAGCTCCGCAGCTTTCTTGGTCTTGCAAGCTATTGTCAAGATTCGCTGAGAACTTCTCCAAGATTGCAAAGCCTCTTTCCAACCTCCTCCGTAAGCATGTGAAGTATGTCCGTCTCCCCGAGTGTGATGTTGCTTTCAATACCTCAAAGAGAAACTCGTCACAGCTCCCGCCTTGACTCCTCCCGATGAATCCAAGCCATTCAAGTTTTCGTGATGCTTCTCTTCAAGGTCTCGGTGTGTTAATGCAAGAGAAGAGAGTTGTGGCTTATACCTCTCGCCAGCTTGAAGCTCAACGAGAAGAACTACCCCACTCACGATCTTGAGTTGGCGGCAGTTGTCCATGCATTGATAACATGGAGACATCTCTTGTTGGGAAGGAAAGTGACATTTTCACCGATCACAAGAGTCTCAAGTACATCTTCACTCAGCCCAACCTCAACCTCAAAGGCAGACTCGATGGGTCGAAATGATTCAAGAGTACAACCCAAGTATTGAATATACTCTGCAAGGCCAATGTCATTGCAGATGCTTTGAGCAGAAAGCTTATCGCAACCTAATCCTCAAGCCCTTTCACCGGATCTCGTGGAAGCTTTCCGCAAGTGAATCTTCGTTGTTCCTCAAGGCTTTCTTGCCAACCTCATAGTCTCTCCTACTTTGGAAGATCAGATTCGAGGCTCAACTCTGGATACCATGGTGAAAAAGGTGAAACGTGGTATCGACAAGGGCATTTCCAAGTACAAGTGCTTCCACGCTGATGACAAAGACACTTTTTCTTTGAGGACCGGATTGTGGTTCCTAAGGGTGATCTGAGAAAAGTCATTATGAACGAGGCTCACAATTCGCTTCTATCCATTCATCCTGGAAGTACGAAGATGTACCATGATCTCAAGCAGTCATATTGGTGGACTCGAATGAAGCGAGAAATTGCTCAATTCGTGAATGAGTGTGATGTCTGCAGAAGAGTGAAAGCACAACACCAACGACCAGCTGGTCTCCTTCAACCTCTTGCTATTCTAGAATGGAAGTTTGATCATATTGAAATGGACTTCGTGGACTGGTTTTCCAAAGTCCAAGCGCGGAAATGATGCTATCTTCGTTGTCATTGACAAGCTTACTAAAGTGGCTCATTTTCTTCCTATCAAAGAATCTATCACAGAGCTCATTATGAGTGAGCTATACACCTCCAGATTGTCTCCTTGCACGGCATTCCACAAGTGATCTCTTCTGCACCGTGGCAGCATCTTTACCTCCAAGTTTTGGGATTCTTTTCGTAAGGCCATGGGCACCAACATTCGCTTCAGACAGCTTCCATCCTCAAACAAGTGGCCAAGTTGAGCGAGTAAATCAAACTTGAAGATATGCTCGTGGCTTGTGTCATTTCTTTCGGTATGAAGTGGAAGATTGTCTTCCATATGCCGAAGTTCTCCTACAACAACAGCTTCCAAGCGAGTTCGGCAAGGCCCCATTCAAATTTTCTATGGCGAAAAGTGCCGATTCTCTCAATTGGTCTCGAGACAGTGAACGCCAACTTCTTGGCAATGACTTGATCATGTATGTAAGAAATGTGCAAGTCATTCGTGAGAATCTCAAAGCCGCAAGAATCGCGCCATAAGAGCTATTATGATGATAAGCACCGTGATGTGGCTTTGAAATCGGAGACCATGTCTACCTCCCGCTCTCCAATGAAAGGCACTCGCCGCTTCGTATCAAAGGGAAGCTTGCCCTAGATACGGGTCCTTTCAAGATCATTGGAAAAGAGGTGATCTCGCCATCAACTTGAGCTTCCATCCAACTTTGCAAACGCACGATGTGTTTCACGTGTCACAGTTCGCAAGTGCTTCAAGACTCCTAACGCACTATCAACTTCAAGAGATTGACCTTCAAGAAGATCTCTTATCATGAGCACCTGCTGTTATTCTTGAAGAAACCGAGCGCAAGACTCGCAACAAGTCAATCAAATTCCTGAAAGTGAAGTGGTCACACCATTCCACCGAGAAGCTACCCGGGAGCGCGAGGATCACCTCCGCTCAATATCCTGAGTTCTTTCACCCTAGATCTCGGACGAGATCCTCTTGTAGTGGTGGAGTGTTGTAACACCCGAAGTAACTCTTCCATATTTGTAACTCCAACTCTTGCCATTTTCGCATTGTGATATGATATTCCTCCGTGGTTGGGTTTTTCTTCATTTTGCATTTTGTCCATGTCATGCATTTTATATCATGTCATCATGTGCATCGATTTGCATACGTGTTCGCCTCCATGATTCCGAGCATTTTTCCCGTTGTCCGCTTTGGTAATCCCGCACTTATCTCCCCATGGCCCCTTTTACGCTTTTTCCGTAAAGGGTACTAAACCTTCTCGAATGGACCGAGGTTTGTCTAGTGGCCTTGGTATACCACCAGACCACCGTCAAGTTTCGGTCATTTGGAGCTTGTTTGGTACTCCAACGGTTAACTGACTCTCAGAAAGGCCTCTTTAAGTTGCAGCCCAACACCCCTTCAAAACAGCCCAATAACCCATCTAATTCACTTCCATGTTTCTCCGCTGCTCGATCACGATCGTAGGGCGAAAACTACACCTCATTTGACTCTCCTAGCTCCCCTTCACCAGAATATGTGCCTCTCCGGAAATTCATGGATCAATTCTACCCTAACCCTAGCCTTCTTTCTTCCTCCACATGGACGCTGACTGTCTGCTGCTGCCAGACACGCCCCGCCAAGCCCCTCAGCGCCACTCACGAGGCGCCACGTCAGGCCGCTGGACCTCTCTCTCCTCCGCCAGGCTCATGGGCCATAATCGAGTCAGCCCTCCCCTGGTCTCTGGCCAAGGGGCGCCTGGGAGCCTGCCCTGCTGGCTCACAGCCGCTGGGCCTGCCAAGGCCATTGGGCCTCGGCCAAGCCACTGCCGGGTCCGCTGCCATCACTGCAACCGGCTGCCGGGCCTGGCCTGGCCGCCTGCCGCGGCTCCGCCGCCCTTCCTCCTTCCGCCTCGGCCCGCGAGCCCGAGCCTATCGCTGATCCGATCGGGCGATCCTAGCCACTGACTGACTTCTTCTCCTCCTTTTTTTCTCTAAGTTTTTCATCTCAAGGATTTTTGTTGCATTTTCAACGAGTGTAATCTTTGCATCCGTAGGTCCATTTTATGCAGATAATATATCAAAATGTTCGCCTCAGAGATTAGATCATTTCATCTCAAGGCATCATTTTCATTTGATCTCATCTTGATGCCCAAATGCTGTTGAAGAGTGCTATGTGATGTTAGTTTCGCTTTCTTAACAGAACTTGCACTTTTGTTATTTTTGCCATGATTAATGTGTGCACCCTATGAATTTGAGTCCTACATGTGTTTTGTAATAGGCCATGCCATCTCTCCAGGGTGTATGCCATGTATTTTTGTGATCTATGTGGTGACTAGAACAAGCATGCAAAGTAGGTGTCCTGCTGTTGCTGATTTCAGCCCTGCTTAGCTGATATTTTGATGCCATGTTAACTTGATGCTACCGAGAGCGCCAGCTTCTCCTCCTCTGATGTCGGGCGGGCGTCGACCTGAAATGTCACGCCTCCTCGCCAAGTGAGCCTGCTTTCCATCGGGTCTCCCAGTAGTGGATCTGATGGTCAAGGAGGAAGCATGTAATCAAACACATATTCGAAAGAGAGAAACGGAAGAGCAGTAACCCAAGGAAACTATCAAGATAAGAAGGTTACCTGAAGGGGCTTAGTCGATGCCTCCACCACCGTGAGGGTCATGGCGCCTGGAGCCTTGTCGGGAGCCAAGCCTCTTCGAGAAGCCTCCCTGCCGGAGAGCGCCCCTCAAGGTGAGAATTCTCCTTGTGGCATGAGTTGAAGCAAGCAGACTCTGGAGGGCCTCCGACCTCGATGAGGCTGGACTCGGGGTAGCCTCCGTGCTCCATGATGTGGCTGCCTGGCCCTACAAAATCCAACAAAACAGATATAAGAACGGAAAGCACCCAAGCGCCTTAACCACGGAAGCATACCAGACACTTACTGGGGTCAAGGCTGGGGCTGCTCATGAAGGGTTGCTCGTCCGCAAGGAGTCTCCGGACGCGTCTCCCTGTGGCTGTGGGAGTCACCCCGAGACGACGACCACCGCTGCCTTTGGCCTCTTCTACATCTCCGAGCTGACGCCTCAAGAAGAAAGATCGTGAGGAACCACCAGATATAAGATAAGGCAATAAATTGAAGACTACAAGTAGCAGCTGCAAGATCTTACTTTCCTTCTTCCTCGGAGCTGAGAGCGAGAGATCAAACTCGCCCAACATGACGGATTGGGGGAGAAGATCTCTCCCGCGCTTTAGGGTGTAGGGGCCACGACCTGTAAGGCCCTCGATGGCCATTGCGGGCGAATGAGACGCCTCCCGCTGGCAACAAGATTTCTCGCTGTGGAGCTGCTACGGGCGGCAGGCGGCTGTTGGACCGTGATGCTCCCCCACCATTTCTCCGTCCCTCCTGAGACGCCTCCTTGGCGGGCGGCGAGGCCTCCCGGCAAGCTACTTGACGGCGGAGGAGAGGCGCCCGGCAGAGCTCACTTGGTCGTTGTCTGCCTGGCCTGCTCCTCCTCACCAATGAACTCTTCTTGGCTCGGCAAGGCTTGCCGCCCGGCCCTCTCTCCTCCTCGACCGCGTGAACCCAAACGCACTGCGGCAGCGGCCTCGCAGCCTTCTCCAACCTTGTGGAGATGCGCGCCATCTCCGAGAAGTGGTGTCGCTGGTGAGCCGCTTTCTCCGCCGGCGCGACCGCACTTCGTAAAAGTCGTCAAGAATCAGGCACTATGTCGTCTCGGCGTGGTTCGCGCTAGTTGGAACGATCCATGGGAATCGTGACAATGGCATTATCGCTGGATGCGATCAATTTACGAAGTTGTTGCACAAGGCACAACTCCTCGCAACATGCACCATCCAGGTTATCCGCTTCAGTTTGAACAGCCCCCGCAAGATGCCGCTAAGCTCCGTGGTGGTGAAATTCCACTTAGGCCTCGACGCAGCCTCATGATATCTGCCGCTGCTCGAATTCCCAAGCAGGTCTCCCTTTCCTGCAGGGTGCAATGCGGCGCCGGGGAAGTCCGCGCTAACCGCCTTTACGGTAAGTCTCTGCTTGCGGAGGCGCAAAATCCTAGTAGTGGTAATCTTCAACTTGTCGCCCTCCGCGCCAAGTTGCTCCAATCGCTCGTGAACTATGGGGGGTCTTGCGCAGGGCGGTAAAAGGTTGTGGCTCCTCCTCAAGATCCAGCACTAGCCAGCCTCCACCTCCCACTTGCCGCGCAACCTCCGTCAAGGCACGCTCTTCTTGCCGATCCTAGAGGTCCATGCACCTCCTGCAGCGGCTCTCCTCTCTCTACGCTGGGTGAGAAGTAATTTATGAAGAGGGCGACATTTGGGTGGACCTTTACAAAGTTCTCGCAGAGATGTGCGAAACGGCCAAGGTGAGGATTATGCTGGGGGTGAAGTCAAGAAGGTGGAGGCCATAGGTGTTCATGACATCACGTAAAATCTCAAAGAAGTGGCGAGCCCGCACCAGTAAGAAAATCGCAAAGAAGGCACCAAGGAGACCTTAGCAGATGTGATATGGAGATGACCTCGGCGCTGGATGCGCCCGTGTCACCGGCCGACTCTAAGAGGTAGTACAGCCCCTGCAGCTCCTTCCCTGCTGAGAGTGGGGTCAAGAGGGCCCGCCTTCCCATAGCCACAGCCGCTGCAAGCCTCGGGATTTCACGCCTTCCCTTTATCGGCCTTCTGAGCCATAGGGGGTCGTGGGGAGGAAGCCGACGGGCGGTGGCACTTGCAGTGGCAATGGAGGGGGCGGAGGCCGACTTTGTGGACTCGAGAAGGAAGGGGAAAGCGATGGGGTTTTCCGGATGTGACAGCGAGGGCAAGTGGGTGTCCTGCCCTGCCCCCCGCTTATAAAGGGAGAGGGGCGGCGCTCTGGATTTTCCCATTAAAGAAAGCCTGACGATCTCCCCCACGACGCCATGTCCGACAAGTGCTGCTCCTGTGGGAGACGGTGGGTCCAAGGCAGTAACGGCCTAATCAAGACCACGCTGCGTCTGCAGAGATGCTTTTGGGCCTGCCCACAGAGCTTACGCTGTGTGGCCCAGTTCTGGGCTTTGAAACTTTTGTATTTTGCCGTCTCGGAGCTCAGTTTCCTGAGCCATGCTTAATGGCAATCCCAGCCTCGGCCAGACAACCTGTTCGCACTCCGAACCACAAAGGAACCAGGTCCCAGAGGTGCTCGTGGGGCACGATCAGTTTTCCCCCAACATCTTTGGTGACGAGCACCTACGGACCTGGGTCCCTTTGTGGTTCGAGGGGGCGGAGATTGTGCAAAGAGCGGGTCGAGGCGATGCACACGAGAGGGTTTTACCCACGAGCTCTCCGAGAGATAATACTCCCATCGCTGCTTTGTGGATTATCTTCTTCTTGCTAGGGAGCAATGCGGCTACAAAACCTAGCCCGAATGTGATGAACTAAGTCGAGCTGGACCGAACCAGCCGAACCCCTTCTACGCTGCCCTCGGCCTTTTTATGGGCACAAGGGGTTACCACATATGGCAAGTAGACAAGGTTACAATGGTAAAACTCGGGTTGGTACACCGCTTTGTGGCAGTGTACAGAATCTATACCTAACTCTGACGGCAAGGGACAAAGGTCATCAATGCCCGCCTCTGGGCCTCAAACAAAGGTAATGTGGACTCATAATGCGCCCGTCCGTCCACGCCATTTGTAGTAGCTTGTCAGGCCATCTGTCGCTACTCCCCCACGGGCTTCACAGCCTGCCGACACGCCAGTAAGCTTGGGAGAGCCCCTGGTGACACGCTGGCGGGTGAGCTGGAGCGGAGATGAAGAGAGGTCGCCTACTTCCGCAAGCGCTTGTCACGGGCGGAACCTTGTCGCGCTTTGGGGTCCAGCGCCGCTAGCCTTCCCGGCAAGCTCCTCTTGCCGGGCCTTGTTTTCCTTTGCGCTCAGGATTTTCCCGCAAGCTCCTCTTGCCGGGTCTTGACTGCTTAAATTTTTGAATGGCTCCAAAGGAGTTGCCGAGATCTTGGTGGTCGCCAAGCCAGCCCTCGACAGGCTATGCCGAATCGTCTCAGGCACGAAATTCGGGGTACTAGGGTACCCCTACCTAGTATACCGACAGCTTGTGCTCCAGCCTTCCATCAAGAAACCACAACTAGAAATAAAAGAAAAGAAACCATAATCACAAACCCAAAAGAAGAAAAAGAGGGAGTTATAGGTTTAGCCTCGGGTTGCAAGACGGGCCTTGGCCGTGAATCAACACCATTGATGCGCCACCTTTCCTTCTTTGGGAGAGAAGAACAATGGCGTAAGGGTCGGGGTTTGAAGAAATGAGGAACAAGATGAGGCAGAGTTAAGGGTTAGGTAGAGAGGAAGTCGAGAGAGAAGAGTGAAATGATGGTTGCTTCATCCTGGCCCAACTTATCACTGGAAAGGAGGGGGTTTTGAGATTTGACGCCTCATTGGGCATTATCACTGGCGCTCGATCGGGGTAGTCTCACCGCCACTTACTACGGAGTAATTTAGTGCATGGCTGGTGGACCCCGGCGCGGGCTGTCCCACACGCAAGTAAAGTGAGTAATTTAGTGCATGGATGGAGGAGGATCCAGACGGTAGAGCGTGGTCCATTGTTTTTCAAGAAAAATGATTACAAAGAAGCGCTTTCCACTTTACGACGGAGGAGTGTGAAACACGGCAGCCACTTGAACATACACAAGGTCCTACTACTAGGCATGTGCAAGGGTTCATACGTCAAGATTACACAATCTTGTTGCTAGTGTAGTAAGATATGATGATAACAAATGATGTTGTGCGATGTCAACTACTCCTATATGTAACATAGTACCGCTTTTTGTCCAATGAGAATGAACGGTGAGATCAATGTTAATGTGAATAGGTCCACAATAAGACGGAGTGTACAAGTGCTACACTACTCCACCTAAACATGAACCATATGAAGTACTAATAGTGTTAGGCATGGTGTATGAAGGGTGAACGGATGGGAGCAAAAGTTCCTTCTCGACCCACTTTTGGGTGTTTGGTAGAGTCCATGAAGGGTGCATGAGTCCACACTAGTAGGTTGGACAAAAATACACGAAGAGGAAACAACTATATTGAGATGAGAATGCAACCAAACACACCCACACGCTTTAGCATAAAGGATCGATCTGCACTGGCCTGAGTTTGATCCAACGGTCATGTTGCGCCGAGACATGGACATGCCCATGGAGAGGGCGCTTAAACACCACCGACGCCCCTCTCGCTTCGAGGCGCGACGCAGTGATGCAGGTGCAACGGGCATTGCAGAGCCCGCTTCCTTGGCCGACGGAGCCAGCTGCACAAAGACGGGCAAGCCCAATGGCACGTAATGGATTCCGTGACGGAGCCTTGAAAGGATTCGCCCGCAACAGCGATGGCAGCCTGCAACCCTCCTTGTCCATTTCAGCCCCCCACCATCGCTGGAGACGGCTCAGCTCCGGAGATATAGGTAAAGAAGGAGACCAGGTCAGAAGCCGCAGCTGGCTGAAGTCGACCGTGGTCGAACGGATTTAGCCCGACGGCCGACATCGCCGCCTTGGCATGACGGTAGGCATCACGCAGACGCAACACGCAAGCGTGGCAGCTTGGTTCACTCAAGTGGCCGAGGCGATCTCGACTCGCCACGATCGCCTGCCAAGGCCCAACCGCTCCCCCGACGGCCCATCGATCTCCCGCTTCAGCAAGCAACGCCACGACGCCGAGCATCTTTTGTGGACGCCTGCCGCTTTTGAAGCTCCGTGAACTCCCGCACATAACGGAGGAGCATGGCACTCTCTCCTCCTTGAGCTCACAGTAGCTCCACGCCCTGGCCCTGAGCCCGCTTCTTGGCATGGAGCCTCGTGTCGAGCCTCACCGGACTCGTGGATCTGCCACGCCATGGCACCTGTAGAAGCAATGGGGAGAGGAAGCAAGGGGGCAAACGGTTGAAAGGCAATGCACCTACGGAAGGCGGAGGGAGCGGGAATCTTTTGGTTTTCACCACGGTAAAACACCAACATGACGCACTTCTCACATCAGGAGCGGTGTTTTTACAGCGGAGTCATCATGACTAATTGCCGCCACCGCTTCCCGTGAATCAAAAATTAAAAAACTCCTGCCGCTACTGCTCGCACAATCAAAAAAAAATCCTGCCGCACTCCAAACACCGTGAGCAACGCCGTGGATATTTAAATTTGCTACCGCAAGTAGATAAAAAGGTGAAAAAATGAATGTGGCGCGCTTAGCTAATCGGGTCAACTAGCCCAACTAGCTAGCCACCGTGCTTCACCGATGTACTCGGGAAAGGTGGTCTTTTGATTTGACGACTCATTTACTTGCTTCGCGCCACGACCGAGGAGGACCCAGAAAACGCGCGTAGGGCGTCCCACGCCAGAAGAATATATGCACCACCCGGAGGACCCCAAATCACATGTAGGGTGTGCCACGCTCTCAAGACGGAGGAAAATGTGCGTGTACACCTACTAGACGAGTACCTATGGTTCGACTCTCGACCCAGCCAGCCGGTCAAAAACACCCCACTAGCCACATAGCTTCATCATGCAAACATGGCACGGAGGATAGATGGTTAGCTCCGCCTCGACCAGCCACAACGCCTCTTGTTCTAGGCGTATTCATCTATTTCCAAGCTTTTTTAGTTGTAATAACACCACGGCAAGCTAGAGCCGCTTCTTCGTGTGCCCGCAAAGGTTAGACGATGGAGAGAAGAGAGATTGAGATCGCAGACTGGGACCCACCAAGAAGTGAGACAACGGTCATGCACGTGTTGACGAGGCACTCTCTCTACTCTACTCAACGGAAGTATTGTATAAATAAAATCGTTATGGGACAAAGCCAACAACCGCTCGTTTTTTTCAGTGCTATCGATTTACGCTTTGTAGTCCAGGTTGCCGCTCAATCTCGCCTTTCAGATTTGTTAGTTTTAGGTCCAAATTTGATTAATGACAAGTGGGACCCCGTGTGTTGTTCTGATATTTCAGTGTAGGATGGGTTTTTTGAACAAACACTTTGCGCGGTTAGACAAGTAACAGCACGAGTTACACTTATTTTGCAAGTTTACGTAACAAAATGACAAGCGCATAGAATATCACATCCACCCCGAGCTTAGATACTATGGTGATACGAAGTTTTACACCGCTGGAAGTGAGATCCAATGGCTTGGGAGTAGTCTTTGTAATTATGCTAATTTCCAAACTCTCCAAAGGTTTTTTTGCAAATAAAACATTCAGTGCTTCGTAGTGCCGCTGCATATTCGATCCAACAGCTCCCCGGGTGCTCATATTAGGTGATCCCCGTAGCTTAATTACCCGCCACTTTGATATGAGCATCTAGGTCGATGATCAGTGGTCGATGGCACATGCGAGTACTTGTACTTTCTTCGCATTTCCAAACTCTATCACCGATATTGCAAAAACATTCAAACCTCCTATTGTGGGCCGTTAGATTCGTTGAACTCAGATCACCATAGAATCTACTGCAAGGGAGCACCTCATACTCTCCGCGCAGAAAACATAAGGTGCTATCGCAGCTTGGATGCTACGGTGATACGAGCTTGGAGGTCGCTTGATCTGAGATCCAATGGCATCCGAGCAGTCTTTGTGCTTGTAAGCGTTGGGTCAAACTTTTTGGGGCTTTTCCGAAAACCATTCAACCACCGAGGAGGTGTTGGTCACAAACCAACGCCTCAAGAGCTTGTATCACCAAAGCATCTAAGGTGTGGTAGCACATGATATTCTTACATGTGAGAATATGATGTCCTCCTTCATCTTAGATGCTACGGTGATACGAGCTTCGAGGTCGCTGGATATGGGATCAAAGGGCATCTAAGTAGTTTTTGTACAAATTGTGTGCAATTCTCAAACTCATCAAGGTTTCCCGCAAAATATTAAGACATCATGTGAGCTGCTATATCTCAGATCTACAAGCTCCAAGCAACTCAGACGGCATATAGCATCTAAGGTATGGGGCACATGATATTCTCCCGGGAGGAGGGGTTGGGGTGTACAACCAATCGGGTGGCTGAGGGGTGGGGACAAATATAATCTAAACAACCCTAAACAGAGCTCCACAATTTTATCTAAGGTCGAGGGGTTGATTCTCACAATCATAGCTCGCCTAAACACAACATTTGCATGTACTGTAGTAATAGACTTAATATTCATGTTTCAGTTTCATGTTCATTTTAAATATTGAACTGAGGACCATGGATGTCTTACATTTTACTCTTCGTTTCCTAAATATTAGTCTTTTTAGAGGCTTCAAATGGACCGCACATACGGATGTATATAGACATATTTTAGAGTCTAGATTCACTCATTTTGCTCCGTATGTAGTCACTTGTTGAACTCTCTAAAAGACTAATATTTAGGAATAGAAGGAGTATTTTTGAATTCGTGTCATACATGCATGGTTTGGAAAATAGATGCACTATACTTATTGGATTGTTGTTGTGTTCGTGTGCAGTGTGTCTGTGTGTGTGTGTGGTCATATGCTTGATACATAGAAAGTTTTCTCACCTCCATATTGTTCATCTTTCAAATTTGAATTTGCATTGGAAAACTTACTAGGATACCATGAAATGTGAAATCCACGCTTGAGATCACTATATCACAAACTCACTCTAATTCAACAACTCGTCAAAAATCAATTACCACGTTGAGATTAGTATTTGCAAGGAAAATACGGTATTGTAATACACATAGATTCGCTCGCAATTTAAAAGGTTCCTTTCAGATTCTTGAATGGTAGGACCCAACGCGCATCAGCCAGACTGCACTTGTCTGTGTTGATCCTAAAAAGCGGCTCTGTCCTTTCGGGCATATGGTACGCATTGGGCAACCCTATTACTCCAACCAATGAGCCTCAGCTGCTTCAAGTCGTAAATATCCGCGCCAGAATTCCAGCCCTAGGAAACTCCCCTCATGTCCCCGGTCCATAATGACTACCGATGAACAACGGAGGGATGCTTTAGTAACTAGACATCGTTTCCTACTGAAAGTAGCACGGTTCAATTCCTCTCGCCGTCATTGGGTCACCAATCAACTGCATTTCTAGTACTACTACTACTACACCGTGATGAGCACAGAATTGAGCCCGCTTGTTCGTGCTTAGTACTTGAGTTAATATATGAGGCAATGCAATGGCACGGAGGGATTATCCTTTACTGTGATATATAACTTGTCTCAAGTCTAACTAAGCAAAATGTTTGACCAAATCCTTTCTTAAGAAATACAACAGATGATGGACGGTTGAAAATTTATTGCATGATGTAGGTTATGATATTGTTTCAATCCTGGATCTTAAATTTCAGAAAATCCAAAAGTGAGCATAAATTCTGAAACTAAGCATGGTCACGTGATATGGCACAAATATTACTGTAGTTTTTTCTTCAATTTGAGACAAGCTGCTTATGACAAGTTGCACAAATGAAGAGCCAAGGTATTTTGGAAGAAAGACCTGTCACGTTAAGGCTTAACGCTTTCACCTATTGAAACTGCAGGTTGCCATTGCCAGCGAGTTAGCCCCGCTTCATCGCAATCGCGTGTGCCGTCCGAGCAAGCGGTGAGTCGACAGGAGGCGCGCAGGAAAGACGCATCACTGCTGCTACTGTCGTGGAGGCGTAAGGCATTCACTGCAAGTGTGCTCACCGGAGGCGAGCCTTTGACCAGGCTCCGCCACCACCAGCCAAGGCCTCAACTGCTCCCACTTTTAATGTCGCCGCACCAGAAGCTTTAAGATCAACCCCGCACTACTCCTGCACTCTCCTTTCCGTTTATAGGGCTTATCTCAAAATATTAGTTTTTCCATTTTATAAGGCTCAATTTGTTGTTTCCCATCACATGTTCAGATTCCAAGGTAAATTAAATCATTGCATGCAAGTATTAAGAGAAAATTGACCAATGCATGTAATTTATAAATGCATGCATTGCAATTAACGATTGGTAAACATATTTTTTTTGAAAAACAAGAGCATTAATTGGGTGCTTTTGCAACTACAAAAGTATTCCACCACTCACCATCTACCTTGGTTGATGAGATTTTGAATTGAGCCTTATAAACCTGAAAGGAGGGAGTATCGCCACAATCCTCTCTCTTCCTCTCCGATTCTCCTCCGCCGCTACCTCCAACTAGCCTGACCTAAACGTACGCCATGCCGCATCACGATGGTCTGCCCTTAGTGTTCCAGCTCGAGGAAGACACCAGCGGAGTCTCAAGAACATAAGGCGCTTTGGGACGAAGCTTGAATCGCCTTGCGGGAAGACGCCGCTACCGTCTCCCCGCCCCTGCTCTGCCCTGCCGCCTGATCGCGCCAAATACCATCCTGCGGGCATTGATGGGCTGGGAGCCGCACATTGTCGCCGAAGCTTGATCCCACGGGTTCCACGAGGTGCTTCGCCGACTTTCACGCTACTGCACTCCGCCAAGATACAGCTGCGGCACCGACAAGACGCCGCGTGCGAGTTCGCAGGCACTCGCTGTTCAGGCTTGCATACCGCCAGTACCGACAGCTGCGCGCTTCGCAAGGTGCTCGCACACGAATGTTCCGCCATCCGCTGCAATAATGCTTGTCCTCAGGCCGCTGACAAAGGCTGCCTCGCTGCTGGTGCGAAAAGTGCCCCTTAGCGGCATGGATGGCCACGACCGCTTCTTTACACTAACGCCGCTTCCTCCCGCCAACGATGGCCAAGTCTGTAACATTTTGGCCTTCCTTAAGCTAGGCCAACGCCCGTGAGTACGCCAACAACGGCACAAGACGCCATTGTCGCCATTCTGTCAAGGGTTCGATGACACATAGAGCACGGTAGAGAGCCGCTTCACCGCGAGACGCCTCGCCGCCACCGCTGTATCTAATTTGTATGAAAACATTCGATTGCCATGCTTAAAATCCAACGCTTATCATTTCCGCTATTTTATATCGATCGTCAGATAATTTAAAGTCGAGTCGATCGAACGAAAATGTATGGTTTGATCGATTGAATGTTCTCGCTAGAGCCGATCAAATTAAATATAAACGCCATCAAGCCACATGTATTCCTTTGTCATCCAACCACCTAGGCTGCTTCAATGTCGAAGCGCCAACACGCTTAGCGGCAGTTAATTTCATGCCAAAATAGTGCTAATCACATGACAACACGCAAATAATATCCTAGTAGTTAATATCCACATGCACTTAATATACATCCAAATTAACGGCATTGCACTTACACACCGACTAGTGCTGCTAGTACGTGAAACTGGGTCGTGGATTTGTGAAGGGCCCAGATATGGTCAACGGCAACATCGCCTCATGAAGTTCTTCCTTGTTGTCGCCTGCAAGGCCTAAACGCATGGGGAGAGAGAGAGAGAGAGACACATGGAACCCACCAGTAAGTGAAGGCAAATAGTACTAAAAATAATATTACATGTTATCCATTAATTAGGCTGTGGTAATATAAAACATTATGTGAACAAAGGGGTACAATAAACTTTGCGGGCTTGAAGGTGCCTGCCGCGCATGTTCGATCCTCGCCCTTATTTTTAATTTGTATGTGGGTCCAAATTTTTTTCATGACATGTGGGCCCTTGGTGTGTAGTTTGTACCACTTTAATTTGTGGGTCAAATTTGTTCCATTCCAAGAGGACTATCGGTGTGTAGTTTTGTAGCTTATTTATAATAATTAAAGAGAACAACATAGTTTTTTCAATAATACCATGGTGCGACGTTGAAGGCTAGAAAGGACGTATGCGAGAGAGCGATGACCGAGCCAGTAGGGAAATCAACTAGGGGTAGTTGCGTGGTTGCAACGGTGTTTGGAGAAGTTGGGGCTGAATGCTATTAAAATATAATCTAAACCAACCGAATAAATGCCTACAAAAATTAATCCAAGTTGAGTGCCCTCGAATGTAAATAGCTCCGCTTATGAGGGATGAAGAGGTAGTAGCTTCAATGCGTGGAAGATACGGTGTGAGAAAGCGAGGTCAATCGAGAGACATATAGATGGAGAGACAAAGTGAGTGTGGTCCGACATTCATTGAACAAATATATATGCTCTGGAGAGATATTGTCCGATTGAGCTTTTGGCAAGGGTGAGGGCCAAGACAGAGCTTGAGAGTTGATCCCGTCACAAACGTGTAGATATATTTGTGCGTGGAGGAAGCAAGGTCAACCGATCACATAGGGTCATGTGAGATCGAAAGAGTGAGACGGGTTGAGAGAGGACCTAGATAGACGATGTGCGTGAGGGAGTATACAATGTGAATAGGTTTAATTGGGCTCAAACATGGTGATATATCGTTGTCCGAGAAAGAGCGAGGTCAATCGAGACATATGGAGAGAGAGAGAGAGAGAGAGAGAGAGAGAGAGAGAGAGAGAGAGATTGAGTGAGCGTGGCTCCACCATGAGGTCGAAGAGTGGCGGGCGGCTTGGATGGACTGACCTAGATAGACAATCTGCATGAGAGAGTATAGAGTGTGTCGATCGAGGCCCTAACAGGAGATATATCATTTGTGTGAAATAAAACGAGGTTAAATGAGACTTGATAAAGAGAGCTAGATTGAGCGAGTGTGGTTCACGTATAGGAAGAAAGAGGAGATGCCTTAGGGAGGACCTAGATATACAACGTGCATGCGCATGCATGCACGAGTGGTTGGGGGCTAGATAGGCAATGCATGTATTTAGCGCGAGAGGGTGAGAGGGAGAGGGGAGAGAGAGAGCTCTCATGGGGTGCAATGATGGGTGTGTGAGGTAAATACATTTGGTAACAGAGGGAAAAAGGTTGTGTAGTTGAGAGACTTAGAGATCAAACATGGAGAGAAAGAATGAACGGTGTTGGAAACCGATAGCTTCCTAAGGTTGTTAGGATTGGAAGATTCGACCCCATACAGAAGTATGTAGCGCTTGTGCTGGGGGCTAAAACAACATTTGAATGTACATAGTACGAGACTTAATATCGATGTTTCAATTGTGTACATTGTAAGATTTGAACCGAGGACCTGCATATGGGTAATTATTTCAATTGCGCTATACTAAGTTCAAAAGTTGACATTGACTCAACTTTGTTGTGCTATTTTGTAGGTCATATGTTTGAATCCATCCAAAAGTTTTCTTCACTACCATGGTGTTCATCATATAAATATGAATTTGTATTAAAAAGTAGTGTGATACAAGGAAATGCTAAATCCACGCTAGAATTGAGATCGCCACGTGACACACACTTCTAATTCAAATAACTAACTACGTGACACACACTCTAATTCAAATAACTAATTATGCGAGACACACTTAATCCACGCTAGAGTGGGTACCGCTTCTGATTTTTTTCAAATAACTCCTCATTAATTAATTTATAGTACTCCTCCGTTAACTTCTATAAGACCTTGAAGACATTTCATAATGTGCAAAACAGTTCATTTTAAGTTGTTTGAAACGACTTACAAAAGTGAACGGATGGAGTATCTCATTTCAATGACTAATTATTGCAAGGAAAACACCTGCATGGTAATACATACAGATCGCTTGCAAATGAAAGAAGATTCGCTTGCATTCTCAAATGTAGGCACTGTGCAAACCAGTGTCGGTCGGGTGGACGCCGCTTGGTGCCTTAAAGGCAAATGCCTTTGGTCATCGACATGTGGGCCAGCCACCTGTTGGGCCCATATGTCATGGATGTAAAGGGTAACTTTAAGACACCAAGCATAGTCCGCCGGGTGGTCGCAGTGTTTGACGGACGCAGTAGCACCCAGCCACCCACCCCTCCCCCCAAAAAGGACGACGACAATATAAGTTCGCTGCCATGTTTCGGATTGAAATATCCGTGGCCCCAATTCCACCCTCGCAAAATCTCTCTTCTCCACCCCCCCTTCCGCGCCTCCAGATTGCTCAAATCCCTAATTCGCCGCCAACCTCGAATCGCCTCGCCTCGCTCTTTTCCCCACCGTTTCACCTTCGCGGCCGACGACGACGACGAAGACGACTACCACGCTTCACCACCGCACCTGAGCTACCTCATCTACGCCATCGCCCACCGCAGACGGGTGGTCCATCGACAACATCGGGCACAAGAACCGACGTGGCTCACGTGACACCGAAGTTCCACCGCATCAGTGCGCTTTCACCGACGCCTGCCTCCCAGCTCACCGGGCTACTTCACCGAAAGCACATCGTCGCACTCTCCGCTTCGAGGTCGCTAGACTTCACCAACGGTCTGCTCCACCGATCAGAAGCGCCGCCGCCACTCAAGATCTCTGATCCATGCGCTGCCAGCCAACGCCAACAGATCACCTCAACGGCTCAAGTGACCAAGACTCTAGCTAGGCGAGCATGCCCAAACGCCGCCCTGAACTAGGTATCCACACATCACTTTGTGCAATCGCTCCGACGATGTTTGATATCCTTTCACTACTCTCTAGCTTACACGCCTATGCAACTCTGACCTTAACTCTTATTTCTTCCGAGATATCATCCAAACAAGCAAATCCATATTTTAGCTAAGCATGACGGCGCACGGATCTGTACACATCCCGCACACCAGATAATCTTGTAAGTATTTGTCCTCCCAGACAACATCAAGGTCGATTCCTCTTATTTGATCAACCATTCACCGTGGTCAAAATGCAGAGGGGTGCAAGGAGCACAAGGCCCGCATATCCAAGCAAGTGGTAACATGGACTTGTACATGGAACATCCCAAGCGCAGCGTAGCTGCAGTGAGCCTGTATAACGAAAGCTAGTTAAGTCCCTGATTGCATTTAATTCATACCGCATTCGTATGATTTGTGTGCAATGGCTGATCCACTAATTCAAGTTACTGGGGCGTAATATTTAACTTAAAAAAATAAGGCACTTGCACTCCGTAAATCAACATAACTTGAGAAATGTGAAGCTACATGCACTTTGAAAACCAGCTAATGATCCAAAGTAGTTCAGATTATAAACACTAAATGATTCAAGCACCAAAAACACAAATGCAATATGGTGTACAAGGACTACAAACATGGTCTGAACCGCTTGAATTATTCGCTCTTCCGCTGAAAATATCAAGTGTAATTGCACGATAACCAGTGCGCAAAACTGCATATCAATATATCTATCCCGCATAAGTATGCCAATAGTTTCAAACAACAGATTAGAAAAGTATTTATGCTATTTTGTCATGATACGGGACTTTATGGTAGATGGCCCTCATGTTTCCTCAAGCTATGAAAATGCACTATAATTTGCTTGTCATCAATGCCCGCAAATCTCTGCCTCTCAACGTAGTAGATCATCATTAGACACTAAATCCTTCAATGAGCTTGCAAAATGCTTGCATTAGATCCCCATTAGACACTATATGTTCATCACCAGTGAGTATGTAAAATGTTTGCATCAAATACTTCATTAGCGCCTATTC
>JAHIAM010018225.1:0-27575 GCA_021605205.1 Aegilops longissima | reverse complement strand
GCTTGACTCTCCCGGTAATCGCTTCATCCAAGCTTTGAGAGTTTTGACTACATCGTTTGCCATCACCGCCTCACCGGGTAAGAACCGTAAGAATTTGAGATTTGCTTGATTTGATTTGGATCGCCCACCACACCACCACCACCACTTCCTAGTAGTCTGTCGAATCATATTCTTGTGTGTTTCTATTGCTGCTAACCATGGTGTGATCACAAGTCGATTTAGACCTCACTGGAGAACATGACAAACAAAGCGCTACATGATAAGTTTCAACAAATGATGAGTGGGCAGGTGGATATGTGCTAAATAGATTTGAAGAGGCCATGGAGAAGATAGATGGCATTGAGAAGGCTCAAACAAAGCTCGATAACAAGTTTAATGAATTGCTCGCAAGCTCTACCACCACCACCACCGGCTGCACCTAACGCACTCTACTACAACAACACGACTACCTCCACATCGCGAAACAGCCTCCGCCGAGCTTCCTGTGTCCTCTTCAGCTCGGGCCAGTCTGCTGCCGCATGATACTTCTGTGGCTCCCTCAAGGCCATGGGCGGGGAGGATGATTATGTGAGAGCTTATGAGGATGAGGTTGATCAACATCGAACTACACGCAACCACCAAAGACCACAACCACCAGGTCGCCCACATGCAAATAATGGCAATGTTCGGCTCCCTTCAGTACGAGATCATGACCATCTCCCTAAACTGAAATTGAATATTCCACCATTTGAGGGTAGATATGTTCCTGATATATATCTTACTTGGGAGTTAGAAACTGAACAACGATTTACATGTTTACAATATCCCGAGGAGAGACGTGTTCCCGCTGCTGTTTGTGCTTTCACTAGCTTTGCATGTGTTTGGTGGTCTCAACATTGTAGATTATATCCTGCTCCACCTACTTGGGCTGCTTTGAAAACTGCTATGTATCGTTGTGTCTCCACCATATTATCAGCGTGAATTACTTCAAAAATTGCAGCGCTTAAGACAAGGAAAAATTCGTAGAAGAATATTATCAGGAATTACAAACCGCTTGATTAGATGTGGTATTGTTGAGGAGAATGAAGCTATGCTTGCACGCTTTCCGGGTGGATTAAATAGAGAGATTCGACCATTCTAGACTACAAGGATTATAATAATATCACCGATTATTCCATCTTGCTTGTAAAGCTGAACGTGAAGTGCAGGATCGATGTGCCTTGGCGCCGGACTAACTTTTCTTTGCAGGTCGACCTTCATCATGGACACCACGTGCATCATCTACTTCCACACGCTCTACTACACCGCACCTCCGCCGGCTGCCACCTCCAACCGTGATACAAGAAAGGTGCACAACCACCACTATCCGCCAAGAGTACACCGGCTGGCTCACATGAGCTCTTCTTCTTCCATGGCGCCAACAGGGCACACAAGGATATTATTTGTCGTCGCTGTAAGGGAAGAGGACATTTTACAGAGAATGCCAATCTCAGCAGTGATGATTGCTACCGAGGATGGTGGGTATGAGTCCGCTAGTGACTATGATGAAGAGACTTTGGCTCTTATTACACATGAAGAACACGGTGGAGATGATTCTGATCTTGAGACGCAATACATGGTCAGCCAAGATGCCGACAGGTATGAATGTTTAGTTGCTCAACGTGTTTTGAGTGTGGTGTTACAAGTCGAGCAAAATCAGAGGCATAACTTGTTCCATACAAAGGAGTTGTGAAGGAACGCTCTATTCAAGGCCATCATAGATGGAGGAGCTGCAACAACTTGGTTAGCATGGATATGGTGGAGAAGCTTTCTCTCACCACAAGACCACATCCACATCCTTACTACATCCAATGGTTCAACAACAGCGCAAGGTTAAGGTAACACGACTGTTCTGTGTGTATTTTAGTATCTCTACATATGCTGATTATGTTGATTGTGATGTGGTACCTATGCAAGCATGTTCCTTATTACTTGGTAGACCATGGCAATTTGATAAAAATTCAGACACCATGGTAGAAACAATCAAGATACTCTTGTTCACAAGGATAAAATATTACTTTGCTTCCTATGACTCCCTCGATTCCATTTTGAAAGATGATATTAATAGAGCTAATAAAGCAAAACAGGAGAAAAATAAGAGTGAAAATCAGATTGTGGCAAAAAGAATTTGAGCAACAAATGAAGCCTAATAATAAACCATCTAATGTTGCTTCGAAATTAAACTGAAAAGTGCATGTTTATTTGCCACCAAATCTGATATTGATGAGCTAGATTCTAGCAAATCTGTTTGCTATGCTTTTGTGTGCAAAGAGGCATTATTTTCATTCGAGGACGTGTTTTCCTTTGCCCCCTCGCTGTCACTAACATTTTGCAGAGTTCACGACGCCTTCCCACAAGACGCCACCGGATTACCACCTATTCGAGGGATTGAGCATCAAATTGACTTAATTCCCGTGCATCGCTACCCAACCGCCAGCACCATACCGCATCAATCCAGAGGAGACGAAGGAGATTATGCGCCAAGTAGTGAGCTGCTCGACAAAGGTTATATACGCCAATCTCTTAGTCCTTGTGCTGTTCCTATTATACTAGTGCCTAAAAAGGATGGTACGTCAGACAAATGTTGATTGTAGAGGCATTAATATTTACTATTCGCTATCGCCATCCTATTCCTAGGCTAGATGATATGCTTGATGAATTGAGTGGCTCTACAATATTCTCCAAAGTTGATTTATGAGTGATACCATCAAATCTGTATGAAATTGGGAGATGAATGGAAAACAGCATTTAAAACTAAGTTTGATTATATGAGTGGTTAGTCATGCCTTTTGGGTTAACTAATGCACCTAGTACTTTCATGAGATTAATGAACTAAGTTTTACGGCTTTCATTGACGATTTGTAGTAGTTTACTTTGATGATATACCGATTTATAGCAAATCTTTGGAAGAACATTTGGAACATTTACGCGTTGTTTTTAGTGCTCTACGTGATGCACGCTTGTTTGGTAACCTTGGGAAGTGCACCTTTTGCAATCGACCGAGTATCTTTTCTTGGCTATGTTGTTACTCCACAGGAATTGAAGTTGATAAAGCCAAGATTGAAGCTATTGAGAGTTGGCCGCAGCCCAAAACGGTCACACAAGTGAGGAGTTTTCTTGGACTCGCTGGTTTCTATAGGCGCGAGAGAGACTTTAGCACCATTGCTGCACCTCTCAATGAGCTTACAAAGAAGGATGTGCCTTTGTTTGGGGTACCGCATGTGAAGAAGCCTTCACTGTATTGAAAGATAAGTTGACACATGCCCTTTACTCCAACTTCCTGACTTTAATAAGACTTTTGAGCTTGAATGTGATGCTAGTGGAATTGGATTAGGAGGTGTGTTATTACAAGATGGCAAACCTGTTGTATACTTTTCCTGAAAAATTGAGGGCCTAGTCTGAACTATTCTACTTATGACAAAGAATTATATGCTCTTGTTCGGACTTTAGAGACATGGCAACATTATTTATGGCCCAAAGAATTTGTTATACATTCCGATCATGAATCTTTGAAACATATTAAAAGTCAAGCTAAACTGAATCGTAGACATGCTAAATGGGTTGAATTCATTGAGACTTTCCTTATGTCATTAAACACAAGAAGGGTAAAGAAAATGTTATTGCCGATGCTTTGTCTCGTCAGCTATACTATGCTTTCACAACTTGACTTCAAAATATTTGGTTTGGAGACCATCAAAGATCAATATGTGCATGATGCTGATTTTAAAGATGTAATGCAGAATTGTAAAGAAGGAAGAACATGGAACAAGTTCGTTATTAATGATGGTTTTGTGTTCCGTAAACAAGCTATGCATTCCTCGCTAGCTCTGTTCGCCTTTTTGTTGTTGCAGAGGCGATGGAGGAGGATTAATGGGACACTTTACGCCAAGAAGACGGAGGATATACTTGCTACACATTTCTTTTTGGCCAAAGATGAGAAGGGATGTTGAGCGCTTTGTTGCTCGCTGCACTACATGTCAAAAAGCTAAGTCACGACTCAATCCTCATGGTTTATATATGCCTTGCTCGCGCTCTAGTGTTCCTTGGGAGGATATATCTATGGACTTTGTTTTAGGTTTACTTTAACAAAGAAGGAGGGATAGCATATTTGTTGTCGTGGATAGATTCTCTAAAATGGCACACTTTATACCATGTCATAAAAGCGGCGATGTCGTTAATGTTGCTGATTTGTTCTTTCGTGAAATTATTCGCTTGCATGGTGTGCCAAATACTATTGTTTCAGATCGTGATACTAAATTTCTTAGCCACTTTTGGAGATGTTTATGGCCAAGTTGGGGACTAAACTGCTTTTTAGTACTACTTGTCACCCCAAACCGATGGATAAACCTCAAGTAGTCAATAGAACATTGTCTACTATGCTTAGGGCTGTTTTGAAGAATAATAAGAAAATGTGGGAAGAATGTTGCCCATATTGAATTTGCTTATAATCGCTCATTGCATCTCTACAACTAAGATGTGCCTTTTGAAATTGTGTATGGCTTCCTACCGTGCACCTATTGATTTGTTGCCTCTTCCATCTTCGGAGAAGGTTAATTTTGATGCTAAAGAACGTGTTGAATTGTTTTTAAAATGCATGAGATAACTAAGGAAAACATTGAGCGATGAATGCTAAATATAAACTTGCCGAGATAAGGGTAGAAAACATGTTGTCTTTGCACCGGAGATCTTGTTTGGTTACATTTATGTAAGGATAGGTTTCTAATTTGCGCAAATCAAAGCTAATACCACGGGTCGATGGTCCATTTAAGGTGTTAGAGAAAATAAATGATAATGCATATAAACTCGAGCTGCCTCGCAGATTTGGGGGTTAGTCCCACTTTTAACATTGCAGATTTGAAGCCTTATTTGGGTGAGGAATATGAGCTTCCGTCGAGGATTTACTTCATTTCAAGAAGGGGAGGATGATGAGGACATCAATACCATTGTTACACCCACAACCCTCATCGCTACATATATCGACCAATTACTAGAGCTCACAGACGCCAATTAAATTATCGTGCACTTTCGCTTTTGGTAATGATTCTAATGTTCAAGAGAATATGATGCTGCTTAAATTGGATACATTTGTTTTGCTTACAAATGAAGGCCCTAGCTTGGAGAAGGATGGACATTGAGCAAGAACAAGCATGGAGATAATGCCATGCGAAGGGGAACAAGAACGAGTTACAAGTGATGATTTCAGGACTTTGAAGCCACCATAATGGTGTGCATGAAGCCTTGGACGAAATATACAAGATGCTACTGTGAAATGTCGCCCCGAGGCAATTCTAGGTGTCAATACACCTTATTAGTGGGCCAGGCCCATGTAATTTCGAAATACTTAAGTATAGGCTGTTTTAGAGTCCGTGATGTGGGGAACAAGAGTTAGGGTTGATTTTGACCCTCCACCAAGGGCCACGAAATTCCCTCTTCCTCCATATATACAGCCCTTAGGGCACCGCTTAGACCTTGGGTTTTGTTTAGATTAAAAGTTCGCCATAGCTGCAACTTCGCTGCATTTCGCTTGTGTTCAATCGACTGCACAAAGGCGCCACAGTAACCCCACCTTGATCAATAAAGCTTTCATCTTATATTCGCAATATCCAGATTGCAATCTCAGCTTGCTTGTTCTTCGCTTGCTCGCAGGAAATGCACTCGTGGTCGTTGATCGTGTTCGCGTGGTCAATAACCTCTCGGAGTTGGTTTAGCGATTGCATATGACGACGCCCTCAAGACGTCAGAGTCGGATCACAAAGTCGACTTCTCCAAAGCGAAAACCACATCTCATCGAAAAGACGGACACCTTTTGCCTCTATCATCCTCACTTGGGGACCATTTTGGCCGCGCCAACTCTCAATAGCTTCAATCTTGGCTTTATCAACTTCAATTCTCGTGAGTAACAACATAGCCAAGAAAAGATACTTCTGCCCGGTGGCAAAAGGTGCACTTCCCAAGGTTACCAAACAAACGCATCACGAGAGCAAGAAAACATCACGAAATTTTCCAAATGTTCTTCCAAAGATTTGCTACAAATCAAGATATCATCAAAATAGACTACCACTTAATCGTCCAATGAAAGCACGCATTACTTCGCTCATTAGTCTCATGAAAGTACTAGGTGCATTAGTTAACCCAAAAGGCATGACTAACCACTCATATAAACCAAACTTAGTTTTAAATTCTATTTTCCATTCATCTCCCAATTTCATACGAATTTGATGGTATCCACTACGCAAATCAACTTTGGAGAATATTGTAGAGCCACTAATTCATCAAGCATATCATCTAGCCTAGGAATAGGATGACGATAACTAATAGTAATATTATTAATGCCTCTATGATGTGGATCATCCCACGCTCATCCCTCATGTACACCCGACTACTCTCCAAACCCCAAGTGCAATATATGATGAGACCTCAAATATACGCCTATTGGACACAAGGTGAACTCGCCCTCTCCGAACCATTACTTCCCACATGTGAGACATGGTTACTACCTCAAATATATGTGCTATGCATGACCAGGAACAAGGAGGAAGACTATGGACAAGATGGCGAGGACACCAAGCACAAGGACCAAGAGAAGAAGCTGCCCGACGCTATAGCCGCCGGACGTCCGACCAGGACCGGACGTCCGATTTAACCTGTGCACCGGACGATCGACTTCGCGGACGTCCGGATGGCGCACCTGAGCTGAATCTACGGATGTTCAAGAGCACCGACGCCCGACCTCCGGACGATCGGAACCCTCCGGACGTCCGATCAAGCGCACCCGAAGCTGAATCTACTAAGACCGGAGATTGCTTGGACGTCCCGACACCCACGAGCCATCGGACGAACGGAACCTCCTGACGTCCGACGCCTGCCTCACGAGACAAGAGTTTCGAGCTGAGGCCCATGTACCTCTTCACTTCGCCCCCATTTGCACTAAGACTATAAATAGACCTCATCCTCCTCCTAGTTAGGGTTAGCAATGGTTTAGCTCATATTTTGTGTGAGAGTTTTGCTCATCCACTTGGTTACTTCTCCTGGAGCTCAGGACCTCTTCGAGAAGGTCCCCAAGCGGATTCAAGACCCGCTCAAGGAAGATAATCAAGACTCTCTCACGGAGAAGAATCGTTACCTCTTGTATAGTCCTTTGTTGATTTGGACCGTGTGATCTCTATGTGTTCTTGGAACTAGCGATGTGTAATCGAATCTTGTTGGTTTGAGTGATTCTCTTGTGTTTTCCCCTGCAATTTCCTCATGCTCTTCCGCTGCTTCTTCGTGTTCTCGTAGGATCCTCCAAACGTGAAAGATCGCCCACATAGGGTTCCGCCTACATCATCTCGGTATCATGAGCCACGCTGATCACGCTTTTGGAGCCCCTACCCCTCTTTTTCTAGCTTGATTTTGTTGTGTTCTTCCCCAAATTGAAAATTCCCACCAAAAATAGCCCCAATTTTTTTGTGATTTGTTGGTTAGATGAAGTTTTGTTGATTTTGATCCATGGATTTGCTTGGTTTCGAGGATCTAGCATTTCCCAAGTTTCCCATCTTTCATCCATGAAATCTCGCCAATTTTGACCCCAAAATCCCCATTTTCCGCTCAAAATCGTGCTCCGAACTCGTGATCTCGCTGACTCCTGACTCCACCGGACGACCGACGCTTTACTTGACGCCCAGAGCCCAGAACGAACCGGACGTCTGACCTTTTCCTGACGATCGAACCCTTAACTAGAACCAAATTTACGGATTTCGACTTTTCCGGACGTCCGACGCCTGACATCCGACCTTTTCCGACATCCGTAACCTGTAGATTCTCACTTCGCTGATTTTTGTTTTGTCCAGAACTAATTCATCCAACTCTGATTTTGACGTTTTAGCTCGCTTTTGAAGCTATTGACATCCCCTATCCCACAAAAATACCACCAACATCATTTGACTCCATCAAATTTTGTGATTTTTGGCACCTTGCCTAGGGCTTCCAACACATCCTCAGCTACTCCACCAACCGACTCTCCGCAACCCAACCAATTTTGTTCCTCATGGTTATTTGAGTTGTGATTCGAGTCTCCTAAGGTGTTTCGCCACTTAGGACGGTTGCTTCTTCATCAACCACCACCGCCACTTCCCAAGATAGGCTTACCCAACATACACTTCCACCTCAACTTAACACAATTTTGTTTGTGTTGTGAGTTGTGTCTCCTAAGGTGTTTCGCTACTTAGGGACCGTGGCTTCCAACTCCGACGCCGTATAGTTGACCATCTTACCTCCACTTCCGCATTATGCACACCATAACCCATAATTGCATTTCCGAATCCCATTGAGCTTCCGCAACCCACACCGCATTCTCCGCTACCACCATTTGACATTTGTCATTTGAGATTTTGAGTTCAAGGTTTTTCCGCTTTCTAAGGTGTTTCAGCCACTTAGGGACGAAGTCTCCATCATCTTGGTATCTACATCAAGAACACGCCACTCATCATCGCCAAGGACTCGGAACCTCGATTTACACCATTGTATATTCCCTTGCAATTGCAATCAATAACCCCTAGCCCATTTTGCCACTTGCCTATCGAGACTAGCCATTTGAGTATTGCCCGCAACGTTATTTGTGCACATTAGTGATCATCGATACACCTTCCATTGCATACATACCATATCATATTGGTATCATATCTTGTGTCACAAGTTTGTTCCCGTGATATACACAATTGCTATCTTGGTTTGTGCATTGTGCAAAGTGGCCATACATACATAGAAAAAAAAGCTTTTAAGCAAAACGAGAAAGAGCAAAGAAGCTTGTAAGCAATAGCCATAGCATCATACCACATTGCATATAATATTGTCATATCCGATCATCTTGGATCATCTTGAGAAACACCGAACCATATATACATAGCGCATTTGGGATAGAAGTTTATCCATTTTGCATCTTATAGGTTGTGCACAAGTGTCGATCCGCCTATTGAGCAATCGCTAGTGTCTCTCTTGAGTTGTGCAACACGAAGCGCTTTTGGTGGATTCCACATTTTGAGCTCATTCCTTGGTTGCACGGCCCCATATATCTATCCGTGTGCTCGCAGCCATTCATTGCTATTGGTCTACTTGTTTCTCTTGCTAATTTGTGAATCTCTTTCAACATTATTGACTCTTACTAACATTTTGCATCCAATTTTTGTGCCACCATCCTCACCGAGCTCCACCATAAGCCTTACTTGTGTAGGTGTGAGAAACCGACAAGAGTTGGTACCAATTGTGCTATTTCCTTGTTACACATCGAAAGTGATCATTGATCCATTTTCAACATCGGTCAAGGTACATTTGGTATAAGTTCTTCTTCCTCCCACTCATATTTGCTCGAGTCTTGTGATGGATGGGTGATGAGGACATGACTACCTTGATGAGACCAAAAATATTGCATACATGCATATTTCTCGTGATTTCTAGTGCAAACTATTCAATAATATATTTATGTTATCCAGACAAAAATACTTCACAAACTTTTGTGCCATGTCTAATTGCAGGTGTATGACATTTGTACAATCCACATATGAAGATAAGGAGAAAGAGATGTTTACCTGCTGTTCAAAAAAGTTCTCTCACGTCACTTTTGGCCCAAGAGAAGATAGAGTCCAAGTCTCTCACGTTCGACTCAGATTCGACTGCACGTACATTACCTGACAAAACGTCTATAACTTTTTCATACGGACTCCAAATTGGTTGATTCTTTTTTTGTTGGAAAATAGATTTCGCATTTTCCAACCCAATTGAATCACCTTAAAATCCGTCCGGAGCGTTGAGTTATAGACGAAACAAACTGATGCTGCAGCAGAATCCGAGTCAAACTACAAGTCCAAAGGTGTTACGCCACCTCCGCTGGGCCCATTGGCCTTGTAACACCTAGGTTAGTTTTAGGCTGCCTTGGGACGCCCTCCCACCTCCTTGGCCGCGAGGGTGTCCCGATCTTCGATGAGATGATAACTATCGATTTGGTGGAGACGACTTTGACGATCCGACTACAAACGCAGCACGACGCTGTGCCTTAGCAATCGCTAAACCAACTCCGAGAGGTTATTGACCACGCTGGAGCACGATCAACCTGACTACTTAAGGTCTATTCCTGCAAGCAATCAAGAACAAGCAAGAATATGATAAAGCAATCTGAATATTGCTAATATATATGAAGTATTGATAATGGTGGGGATCCGTAAGCGTCTTGGTCTGGTCGTTGGACACAAACAAAGTACACGGGTTGCAATGGCTAACTTTTAACTAAACAAATCCCAAGGAAAAGCTACTAGATGGATCTACTTATATAGGAGCAAGGGGTGGCGGCCAAGGAGGTGGGAGGACGTCCCAAGGCAGCCTAAAACTAACCCTAGGTCGTACAAGGCCAATGGGCCCAAGCGGAGCCGACGTAACACCTTTGGACTTGTAGTTTGACTCGGATTCTGCTGCAGCATCAGATTGTTTCGTCTATAACTCAACGCCCGGACGGATTTTAAGGTGATTCCAATTGGGTTGGAAAATGCACGAAATCTATTTTCCAACAAAAAGAATCAACCAATTTGGAGTCCGTATGAAAAAGTTATAGACGTTTTGAGTCAGGTATGTCTGTAGTAGTCCGAATCTGAGTCCGTAACGTGAGAGACTTGGACTCTATCTTCTCTTGGGCCAAAAGTGACGTGAGAGAACTTTTTGAACAGCAGGTAAACATCTCTTTCTCCCTTATCTTCATATGTGGATTGTACAAATGTCCCATACACCTGCAATTAGACATGGCACAAAAGTTTGTGAAGTATTTTGTCCCGGATAACATAAATATATTATTGAATAGTTTGCACTAGAAATCACCTGAGAAATATGCATGTATGCAATATTTTTGGTCTCATCCAAGGTAGTCATGTCCTCATCATCCTCCCTTTTGAAAACAAAGTCATCCCTCGGCGCTGCTTAATCTGAAATGTGGCTAACAAAAGAGACAAGGTGTACATGTTGTATATGTATACGCCATCCATTTTACTTCCCTTGATTTTTGCATATATGACACATGAATAGATGAGTAACTTGTATAGTTCATAAAATCTAAAGCCAACAAATTAGCACAAGAACTAGAAGGCTTGAAAATATCTGCAACTCAGTTTGCACATATAAGTGAAGCTCTTATTTATTTCAAGAGATTGACAATGTTCATCATTAAACCATCCCAACATTGGTGAATAAACCTTATTTGAATCAAATTTACATGCTACAACATGCTTAGATAAGCAAACATGCAATGAGTCATTCGACAGAATCATCACCAAGATTAGAGGTCGATTAAATGATTAAACATTGATTCTTTTGCATCAATAGTTAATTCAATGGGTGCTCTCAAAATTGTTGGTATTTCAGTTGTTTGATCACATGGCAAAGTCAAATTATCAATATAATCCTCTAAAATAGGTGGTGTGATCAAAGTAGTGGGTAGCTCAACACATGATGTATTCAAGTTAACTAGGCATGCATCATTCTCATGTAAAAGTGGAAAATCTGTACTTTTGTCATTACCTCTTATAGTCAACTCAGATATGCAGGCACTCTCGATGGTGATGTGTCACATGGTGGAGATGATGTAGTCCTCGCAACAACGGATGTGGTTGTCATAGTACGCCTAGTAGTTGAATAAACATCTGTATCAACAGTTGAATGTGCACCGTGCGCTTGTTCTCCTTGTGGGCAACACGTCGCTTTATTTCCTGCTCAGCTTTTGCAAGCAAGACGAAACAAATGGTCCATAGGATAACACTCTTCATGAATTAGTATCTCCTGAATATTATGGTTTAATCCTCCCAAAATCTATCCATAAAATCTTCTTCACTTTCTTCTAAAATGAGTGCAACAAGGTAGTTTGTAAATCATCATAATATTTTGTTACGTGTCACTACCTTGTTTTAAATGTTCCAGTTTTTTAATCATGCCACGAGTATAATAAACATCGATTTAATCTATCTCTCATGACATGTTTTAAATCATCCCAAGTATTAGGTACATAATCAGGTGTAACCACAATATTCACTCCACCAAACTAGAGCATAACCAGTGAAAGAACCAACCGCAACCATAACTTTTTACGCTCATCAAAATTATGGGAAGCAAATATATTATTTATGTCTAACTCCCATTCAATATATAAAGGAGGTCTAAAACGGTCATTAAATGGTGGTATAGAAACATGAACCTGATCATGTGCATTTGGATGTTTGTGCACCTCTCGTGATTTAAGTTGTGGTATTTGCATAGGTGGTGGCATGTCTCCGCGATCGACAAAGCCCATGAATTGACTCGATCCTGCCATGATTAGTAGAACAAGAAACAAAATCCAAAAATAATGTTCCTATAACTTGAAAGTGCGTTATATCGACTAGAGGGGGGGTGAATAGGCGTATTTTTATGATTTATAAATTTTCATCGAGGAATTTGCGTGAGGAAATTCCTTAGCTAAGAAATACATGCAGGAATAAGTACTCGTAAGTAAGCATAACAGATTACAAGCATAGTCATCATGATGAAGTGAAGATAAACACAGAGTACGTAATGCGTAATCACAGGATAACACAAGATGAAGACAAACAGATCAAGAAATTGAACTGAGGAAATTGAGAAAGTCTTCACCAAAGTCTTCAAACACAGATATGACAAACACTCAACACAAGAATGAGGAAATGAAAGGGTTGAGGAAATAGAACCAGTTAGGTTGGTGAAGACAATGATTTGGTAGACCAGTTCCAACTGCTGCCCTCAGCTTGTACGCCCTGTTGAGCGGCTGAGTATTTAAACTCGAGGACACGCAGCCCCGGACACCCAAACACCGAAAGCACGCAGCTCAGACACCAAGTCCTCACCAGATTCTCCTTGAACTAAGGTCACGCAGACTCGCCCAATCACTGTGGTAAGTCTTCAGCGACTTCCAAACCTTCACATACTTGGTCACTCAAGCATCCACAATTCCTCTTGATGTTTCTAGACCGTGACGCCTAACCGCCTGGAAGAAGCACAGTCTTCAAAGGTAAAAGCGCCGGATCCACGCTGGATCAATTTCTTCAAGATGCTCAATCACTTTGGGTTTGTTGGGGTTTGGTTTTGGGTTTTTCCTCACTTTGGGTTATTCTCACTTGATGATTTTCGCCAAAGTCTTCAGAGGATGGGTTGCTCTCAAATGACAAGTGTCAAGTTCTTCTCGAGCAGCCAACCAACTAGTGGTTGTGGGGCGGCTATTTATAGCCTCGAGCAGCCCGACATGATAAGACATAAATGCCCTTCAATGATATGACCGTTAGGTGGAGATATTTGGGGACAACAAAGAAGACAAAGAACGGTCGGAAATTGAATATCAAATTCTCGTATATCATGTTCTCATCAGTAGGCACTTCAGACTGGCGAATTTTAACTCTCGGCCAGAATAAATTCTCAAGGACTAGAAGAACTTCGCTCTCTCACATCAAGAAATTGACCGAATCGTATGAGATTTCCAAAGGCTTCACTCAAGGGATTGGTAGGTTTAGGATTTTGAGTTGAGCATCAAATGGAAATTTTTCCTTAGTATTTCCTCGACCCTTTAACAAAGACGGTGTTTCCTATGACTCAAGAAAGAGAAAATGAAACTACGAAAACAAAAGTCTTCACGCTCATGTTCCTCAAATGAATACCAAGTCTTCAAGGTCACACCAATTTCTTCACTTTCAAAGTCTTCGTAAAGTCTTCGTAATATCAAATTCTTCACTTGAAGAAATTCATTTTAGGGTCGACTTTCACAGTAAATATCAAACTCCTCATAGACCCATAGACCTGTGTACACTCACAAACACATTAGTTACTTAACCTATAAGTCTTCAATACACCAAAATCACTAAGGGCACTAGATGCACTTACAATCTCCCCTTTTGGTGATTGATGACAATACAAGTTAAGTTTTCAACGGGATAAATGTATGAAGGGTAATATCGATAATGAGGATTTTGATTGCAAGATATAGAGGAACTCCCCAAGATGTGCATAGTGAGGAAATTGCTTTTGAGGCAATGCACATTTGAAGAATTGAATCATGGAGATCTCCCCTATATCTTGTAATTCATACACGATTTGACATATAATATGAGGAATTTGAAATGCATGATGAAATATGGTGCTTGATGTTATGCAATGTAACACACAAGAGTATCGAGCCCAAGGGCCAAATTGGATCGTAGAGCATAACAAGTATCAAAACTACTTCTAATCGAGCATAGAGCAAAAACATAATGCATCGTAAGTATCAAAAGCACCATCGGTTTAAGATTACAACTCGCTCCAATAAAAGGTTTCGTAAGAACGAGAGTTGTAACTTAATAAAATATAGTATATAGACAAAACGAGACCCGCTTGAAGACTAACTCAAATTTCTCCCTTTGTCATCGAATGACCAAAAGGATCAAACCGAGGACTAACGCCTTGAGGAAATTCGTTGAAGACGGAGCGCCAAAGATTGTCGGGTTGGTCGTTGAGGTAGGACCAGCAGAAGTTGTCTTCCAAATCTTCATTTTCATCGTTGTCGAGATGAAGAATAGGAGCTGGCCACTAAGGAAGGAACTTTGACCTTCTTGAATTTCTTCTGAGGAGGTGCGCACTACCAAATTCTTCCTTGAGTCCCATTGATTTCAGTTCTTCTTCATTGTAGACATGTGAAAGAACAGCCACAAAGCGCTTAAGGTTTCTATGAAGATAGTAGTGGTTTTTCTTCACCGCATTGTGAGTTGAGGTCATGTTAAAGAATAGTGCCAAACCGACGCTTGACCCACTTGTGATTGCGATCAACCTTCCGATGAAGACCGAGGAGTAACTCACGGTCACCATCACCCGGGTGCGCTTGCTTGAGGACTGTGCTTAATCGAGGTATTTGTCACGAAGTCATGAGGGCGAGTCATCATTGGTGGAGTAAGATGTCGCTTTGCGAAACTGTCCATCCAATGGACGAATGCCTTCATCTATCACAGCAGTAGCCTTCCCTTTCATCACCGAGGCAATTGGCCGCTTGAGGACTTCAATAGGGGCAGTAGCTGCAGTGGTTCAAAGTGTCACTTTGTAATTCAGTGAAGATCTTGACTGATGAATCTCATAATCCAAGGCGATAAGGCTTCAGCTCAAAAGGTGACATGGCAATGTTAGCCGAGTCCTCATGAAGAAATCATGGAAATTGACGGAACGCCATGGATGATGTTGAAAAGCATATTCTTCATGATGCCAACGACTTCTTCATCATTCGAAGTCGGGCCCTTGATAGGACTCATAGTCTTCGACAAAATTCGATAGACTGCTCGAGGCACATAGAGCAGCCTTGACGAGGAATTTGGTCCTTGAGCTTGCCTTGGTTTCAATGGCTTCATCAACACTTGCATATAGTGATTTGAAAGTTCTTTTCTTCATAGATGCGACGGCACCGCCAATCGGAGGATCGAGTGGAAGAGCTCAAGCAATTCACTTGCCGGAGCCTTGTAGTGAGTGTTTTCGTCATCCAATCCAAGACCCATGAAGTGACATCTTCAGATCTCCGTGATGTGTGGTTGCATAGAACTCAAGAATTAGCTCTTCATTCCAATCACATATATCAAGGCAAAAGTTGAGAAGACCTGCATCGTGAAGAACACTTAGAACGGGCTCAAAGCCAGCAAATGACTCCATATCCACATGAGGAATATGAGCATGATCAAGATTTTGTCCTTGTTGAAAAGCACCGAGGAATAGAAGTTGGCTTGACCGGCAGTTCGTAAGCGCCTCTTCCTAATCCGAGCAGAGTCATAAGGATTGTATTCAAGAAGAACACATGCTCAAAGAAAGAAATCTTCAGCCTTGAACTTCGCTTGGTCGAGAACGGATTCTTCTGCTTTGGCAGAGGGTGTCACCAATTGCATCACCACCTCCGAATGGTAAGTGCAGTTCTTCACCTTGAGGAATTTCTTGATCCTCAACTTGTGCAGTACCGAGGAATTTCAGCAGAAAGCAGCAGCTTCATCAAGCAAGCAGTTCATCAAGATCGTGTTCATCAAGATCGTGGGCTGAATTTCTTCATGCATGTGACTCATGGGTTGATTTTCCTCGTAGTCGATCTCGACAGCCTGGCAGGGAGTGAGGAACTTGTTGAAGTGGGTGAAGAGCGGAGTATTGGGATGTTGATCTTCCCAAAAGTCATCATTGATTACCGGAGTGGTGCATCCAATATCCACATCTTCATTTTCAATTTCCTCAGACCATCTTGAGGAATTTCATGGTCCGATGAGGGAATGACTGGGCTTGAAGGGAAAGCTTCCACTTCAATTTCCTCATCGATCTTCTCGCATGCAAGGTGAGATTGATGTTCTTCATCGATCCATTTGGCACTTCATATTCTTCTCCAAAAGGAACCACTTCCTTTGAAGGTATGGAGGAGATAGGAATAGCATCAATCGGGTTTTCAACGAGCTGGTCATAGGCTTCAATTTCTTCGCAGTCAAGAATCGACGCAGCTGATGCTTTTCTTCTTCACAGCAGCTCTTCAAGAGCCTTTGGTTTTCTTCACATCCAAGCAGATGGAAGAATTGGAGTGGAGTTGGCGCAGGAGGAGCCGAGGAATTTGCAGCAATTTCTTCAGAGCGATCGATGCGCCTCTTTCTGATTTTCTTCAGAGTACTTTTCAGCGCACCGCTAGTGGGTGCCCCGCGCTTCTTCAAATGTTGAATTTCTTCATCAGCACTCGAATCAGATGTTCTTCAGTAGGTTGAGCTTCAGCCGGTGCTGGCTTTTTTTTCACTAGGCTGAGCAGATGCTTCAGCTCGAGGATTTTCATGTTGCATGTGCAGCAACATTTGTGAGATTCTTCGCCGATTGATTTAATTTGGTCTTGATAACTTGCCAATCAGCATAGTACGCTTCAAAGTTCTTACCGAGGTTCTGAATTTCGCTTGAGCTTGAAGAAGTTCCTCGTGTCATTTTGACGACATTTTCTTCGTAAACCTCCTTCTTGTATTGAGCCTTTTTGATTTCTTCGCTTTCTCGAACTTCCATTTTTCCTCAGCGATGAAGTGAGTCAAGATATGACTTTGACCAGTGTCAAAGGAAGATCAGCAGAGGGTGTTGGGATCACAGCTGAGGTCGATGAAATCGAGGACTTTCTTCGGTCCAAAAGCATTGGCACAGCTGTTCCTTGGCTCTTGCAGCTCTAGCTTGACGGTCTCGATGATTTCTTCAAGTTCTTCATCGATGCCTCATCATCGATGGCACGGACGACTAAGTGTTTTTCTTCGGCTGGGCCGAGGACCACGCCCAACAGTAGCTTTTGTCTTCGCAAAGCAATCGGGCCGATGAAGAATTGAAAGCAGCCGAGGAATGTGCAGAGGTGCTCGAGGCAATTGAAAATCCAGCAGTCCTTTGACAAGTGGCTAGATGCACAGAACCAAGGCTTGACGGAGCAACAGGACTTTGATGGACCAAGAGCAGAGTGAGGAATTTGTCACGAGGAATTTGCCCGGTAGGAGCTGCCGAGGAACTTGGCCGTGAGGGCATAGAAGAAGAAGTACTTGGCTTATTTGCAGACTTCTTTTGCATCGATTTCTTCGGCTTGGCCGAGACCTCATGGCAAAGCAGCCGCGTAATCCTCATTGAATTTCTTCACCGCCTTTGCTTGCTTAGCCAACTTAGCTTGGCTGCTTAGCCCATTCCTCAGAAAGTCCTCACCGCTTGACGCTAGTGGGATCAGCTATTTGGCCCGGTGCCAAAGGAGCTCTTGGGCATGGAGGATTTAACGCTAATTTCTTCATGTACTTGGGTGTAACATAGCGGTATTCCTTCCATTCCCCGTGCCCATCTCCGCTCAATTTTCAAGACGACTTTGCGCTGAGTTTTGCTTTCCTCATCCGTGTGCAATAGTCGATATATTTCCTCGTGGATTTCGAAGCAGCTATGACCTCAGTTTTCTTTCTCCCTTCTCGGCTTCTACCATCTCGCCATTTTCTTCAGTGAGGAAATTGAACAATTGAGTTCTCAAGAAGTGTGCAGTTTTTCTTCGAGGAACGCTGCAAATGAGTTAAGTTGATGAGAACCTAGGGATTCAGCAATGACATTTGTACCGTGAATGCAGTATAGGTGCGAGGAATTTGAAGAGGTCATATGCTTCTCGAGGGTTTTTCAAAAAGAACAAGTTTGAGGATTTTGACCAGATGAGCTTTGAAGAATTTCAATAAGCGTCGTTATCTTAGGTTCCAGAGTTGTATAGATCAAGATCCACACAATTGAGGAATCTTGAAGAAAATCATAGCTTAGAGAAATGGGTCAAGAGATTTGAGGTGTTCATATGTGAAGAATTTGAAATAAACACCTTTGAAGAATTTGAAGAAAATTTGAGAATCAAAGCGAGTAAATAAAAGTAACTTTTAATTTACTCAAGTGAAGAACACGATTTAACCGAGATGAACAGTTTAGAAGTTCGTCTGCTCAGATCTTTCTCCGCCTCTAACTTGGCAGAGGAAATCAGCTACGCGACGGCGGAGTGAGGAAATTCCACTCGGCAGCAAGTACGCCGGGCGAAGAGGTCAAGGCAAGGAAGCTTTTCCTCACCGGCATTTATGGAGAAGCGGCGGCTTAGGGTTTCGAGGAGCTCGAGCGGAGAGAGATCGAGCGAGGTAAAAGAGTGAGGAAGGAGAGAGGGGGTATTTATAGCCACGGTGAAAACGGCTCGTCCAAGATTTAGGACGAACTTGCCCCGACCGCCTCTTCTCACGACATGTGTCACCCACGCATGGTAGTGGAGATCGTGGATATAATAATGCATCGGGATGCGGAACGGTTTGAGCGTAAAATAGAGGTTTGATAAGATTCGCTTTAAAAGTTCCGCTCGCAATTTCTTCACTGTGCCAAGGACACAAAGGAAGAATTTGAACGAAGTTTCAAAGTAGAACGCATATGAAGAATTTGTGAATGGATTTGGTTGAGTATAGCATAGAGGGGAAGGGTCCCATCACATTCACTTAGCGTAAAAAGCGACTTGAAGAAATAACCATAAGTGAATGTCGAGAGGACATAAATCCATATATATATAGCCAATGAAGAAAGACGACGGAAATAAAGAAGAATTTGCAAAGTTGAAGAATTTGAAAATCAAGAATTTCAAAATCTGAGGAAAACTCAAATTGAAGATTTTCAACTTTGGTGGTGGCGTGACTCCAATCAGATAAGAATGATGATTTCTGCATAATCGCGCACAATTGTCGAGGGTTCTCGAGAATCAAATTCTTCATTAATTTCTTCACATTTAGAGTGTTATTCTTCATTGATTGAAGAAAACGTTTTTCATGTGTTGCACATCTAAGTCATCAATTTTGCATAAGTGTTAGGATGTGTCCTTTCAAAGAACATTCAAGATTCTAAGATATTTAGCTCACACCGCAACTTGCTAAATCTCTTCTCATCCAAGGGCTTAGTGAAGATATCAGCTAGCTGTTCTTCGCCTTCACATGCTCGATGGAGATGTCGCCTTCAACACATGATCACGAAGAAAATGATGACGAATTTGAATGTGCTTTGTCTTCGAGTGCTGAACTGGTTGTGAGCAATCTTGATGGCACTCTCATTGTCACAATAGAGAGGCACATTCTTCACGTTGATGCCGTAGTCCTTGAGGGTTTGCTTCATCCATAGTAATTGAGCACAACACGAGCCAGCAGAAGAATGTATTCAGCTTCGCAGAGGGATAAGGATACGCAGTTCTGCTTTCTTCGAGGACCAATGCATCAAAGATCGTCCGAGGAAATGACAAGTACTGATGTTGACTTACGATCCACACGATCACCAAAGATAGTCGAGTCGTAATATCCAATGAGATCAAAAGTAGAGCCCTTGGGGTACCATAATCCTAGTGTTGGTGTGTGAGCTAGATATCAAGAATATGCTTCACAGCCTTATGGTGTGATTCCTTCTGTAGCTTGAAATCGGGCACACATGCAAACACTAAGCATTATATCTGGCCTAGATGCACATAAGTACAATAAAGAACCAATCATGGAGCGTATACCTTGTGATCAAGTCAATACCATTTTCATCAAGGCATAGATGGCCATTTGTGGGCATAGGAATTTTGACGCCTTTGCAATCTTGCATGCCAATTTCTTCAGACATCTTTGAGGTATTTCTCCGAGATATGAATATGCCATTGTGTTGTTGACGAATTTGAAGACCTAAGAAGAATTTCAACTCTCCCATCATAGACATTTGATATTCTTCACTCATCATATAAGCAAATTCATCACTATAACGCTGGTCAAGACAGCCAAAGATAATATCATCAACATATATTTGGCACACAAACAGTTCACCATCATAAGATTTAGTAAAGAGAGTAGGGTCGAGTGAACTGGTGTGAAGCCATTCTTCACGAAGAATTCCTTCAATGTATCATACCACGCTCGAGGGCTTGCTTGAGGCCATAGAGGGCCTTATTTAGTCTCAAGACTTTGTCGATTCTTGGATCTTCAAAACCCGGGGTTGAGCAACATATACTTCTTCCTCAAGCTTACCATTGAGGAATGCACTTTTCACATCCATTTGATATAAAGTGATATTGTGATGGTTAGCATAGGCGTAGTAATATGCTAATAGACTCAAGTCTAGCTGCAGTGCAAAAGTTTCATCGAAATCAATTCCTTCAACTCTGCGGTAGCCTTGAGCTACTAGTCGGCCTTTATTCCTCACCACAAGACCATTTTCATCTTGCTTGTTGCGTAGATCCACTTTGTGCCAATGATATTATGCTTGCAGGATCTCGACGCTTGACCAGCCCCACACGCTGTTGAGCTCGAATCGATGTAATTCTTCTTGCATGGCCTGAATCCACTCCGCCCGTAAATGCTTCATCTACCTTAGTGGGCTCAGGATAGAGACAAAAGCATAGTGCCCACAAAAATTAGATAAGTGTGAAGCTTTTGAGCGAGTGAGAGGACTCGGCGCTCAATGTCATCAATGATCTTGTCAACTTGCACTTCTTTTGCAACGCGAGGATGAGCTGGTTGTCTTCGAGGAATTTGATCATTTTCCTCAAGACCATTTTCTTCAAGATTATCTTCAGTGCATCACCGACGCTCTTCACAGACAGAATGAATTCTTCAAGCAGCTTCCAAAGAGGAATGACATCCTCGCTTGCCTTTGAATCGATAGAGTCCTCAGTGCTGGTTCGCCTAACATGTATGTAGGTGCTCTTTATGAGCCATTAGTTTTCATCGAACCGCACATCTACAAAGGTCAACAATCTTGTGAAGAGTGATGTTGAAGACTCAGAGGTGTGCGTAGTCCTTTCCGTGAACCAAGCATAAAACCTTCATGTGCTTTGCAAATTTAGAGTGGTGGTGAGGATCTCTAATCCAGCATTTAGCAATCAAGACTTTGAAATAACTTACATTGGGTTTCTTGTCAAGAGGAGTTCATAGGCGCCTTCTTGAAGAATTTGTGAAGATATACTGTTGATGATGTGGCACGCAGGTCAATTGCTTCAATCCAAAACGACTAGGCGCTTTGTATTCATCAAGCATAGCAGCCATCTCAACTAGGGTTCTGTTCTTGCGCCCACACGACGCCATTTTGCCGAGGAGTATAGGGAGCAGATAACTCATGAGTAATACCAAGTTCATCAAGATAGTCATCAAGACCGAATTCTTGAACTCAGCTTCCATTGTCACTTCGATGTGCTTGATCTTTACACCAAAGTTGGTTGAAGCCCTCGAGGAAAATCGCTTGAAGATTTCCTGCACTTGATTTTTGTGGGTAACAATGTGTACCCAAGTGTAACGAGAGTAATCATCAACAATAACAAAGCCACAAAGAGATGCATCATTAGTGATCACGAGTAATGGTTGGGACCAAGAGGTCCATGTGAAGCAATTCAAGGGACGAGTAGTGGTCATGATAGTCTTCGCCGGATGCTTGGCCTTGGTCATTTTTCCAGCTTCACAGTTCGTGCATAAGGATCCTTGAGGAATTTGACATTCTCAATGCCAATGACATGCTTCTTCTTCGCAAGCGCAGTAAATTTCTCATGCCTGCAAGGACTAAGTCGTCGATGCCATAGCCAGCCTTCCAAGCTTTTGCAAGTAGACACATGGCTGGTTGTGGTCCTGTGGAAAAATCTACAATATACAAGTCTCCTCTCCTAAAGCCTTCAAGACTTTGGAATTGTCGCCTTCCATAAGCACAACACAACGACATTTTGCCAAAGATAACAACCATATCAAGATCACAAAGCATTGAGACTCGATATGAGGTTATATCCTAAAGACTCAACAAGCATGACTTTGTCCATATGCATGTCCTTAGAGATAGCAACCTTACCAAGTCCCAATACCGACTTTTGCCTTTGTCAAGAAGATGATATGTTTGATGTGACGGTGATAAGGAGCATCCATCAATAGATTCTTGTCACCACCATGTGATTTGTACATCCACTATCGAGAACCCACTGCTGGTTTTGGGTTGATCATCCCGCAGATGAATTAGTGACAACTTACTTATCCCATATACTTCATCGTTGAAGAATATGGTATCAAGTTCATCGATGAATTTCATCACCAAGATTTAGATAAGCAAGATGAGGACGGTGAAATGAAAGTTCATTTCATCATGATTAGCTCAAGGCCCTTTCGTGCAATTTCGTCAGCCCCAAAGAAATTCTTCAGACGCTTGAGGCACGCCCGAGACCCGACCCCGCAGAAGAGATTAGTTCTTTTTCTTCACCACCCACATCTCAAGGGTGGCAAAGAGTTCATCATTCATGAAAGCACCATATGAGAATGGTGGCATAGAGGCCAAACCATTTCGCTTCACATAAGAGGGGTTAGGTAAGCATATGAATAAGCAGAGAATTCTTTGAGGACTTATGAACATATTGGTTTGAAGAATAATGCACATATTCATAGCCCTTAGCTCTACCTCATGTAAACAGTAGTTATTAGCACGATGATAATCATATGAGGACTTTGATCCTTTTGAGGAATTTGATCCATGTGAGGAATTTGGTCCGTATGAGGACTTGGATCCATATGAAGAATTTTGTCCATATGAAGAATTTGATCTGGGGTTCCTTTTCTTCATGTGTGGTGTCATGAGGACATTCACCAAGACTTTCAAGACATTTCTTGGGAACCCAGATTTTCTTCATAGGGGACCGCTCGCAGCTTAGTGCCAACATATCTAGCAAATACTTCACCATTCTGATTTTTGAACAGTTTATAGTTTGAGTCAAATGACTCATCATCGTAATGAGGAAATTCACATGTAAAACCAGATAAGGTAGATGGATCAATCGGAGGTCCCTTTGCAGCAACCCATGAGGTTTTGGGATACCGCCAGTTTCCAAAGACGCTCCATCGGCATTTAATTTCCTCTCAAAGGCAATACCTCTTTCCTAGGGTTCCTATTGAGGATCTGCTTTTAAGCACATCACAAAGAGTCTGATGCCCTTTGAGGCTTTTTGTACATGCTCGTTATGTACAATTCCTTCAGCCCTCGCATCGTCAAGGATACTAGCAATGTCCTCGATGAGGAATTAGTGATAGCAGAGGCAGGTGAAGAATTTGTAATCATGAAGCATTTGAACATTCAGTGAAGAATTAGCGATTCACGCTCAATGCACTTTAAGCATGGAGGAACAAATTTTCTTGAGAAGCGCTGATTTGTTGAGCAAGTAATGAATCGCCCTTCCTTCAAGATCTTCATAACTCGCCTTAGCTTCTCAAGATCTTGCTTTTGAAGAAATTCATAAGAAAGTTTCTCATGATCGATAAGAGAGTGTTATGATGACCTTGAAGGCTGTCAAGCCTAGACCGAACTTTCAAGATTTTCGCTAGGGCTTGAGTGCGATCCATTTCTTCACCTAACATATCATCACTTTTATCTAGCATGATTTGAACTTTTTCAAAAGCCCTTTGTTGTTTTATAGCAATCTTAGCAAGTTTAGAGTAGCTGGGCTTGAGATCCTCATCAGATTCATTTTCACTAGATTCAGAGGAGGTGTAATTGAGTACCTTGGCACCTTTTGCCATGAAGCAATAGGTGGGAGCGAGTCATCATTTTCCTCATCAGTTTGTTGGCGGAGTCTTTTCTTCAAGGTTGAAGATGGATTTGTCGACGAAGCGAGCAAGAGCCGACTAGCCACACCAGATTCGGATTCTTCTGACACCTCCTCTTCCTCATTTTCCTCGATTCAGCTTCGTAGTCCATTTCCTTGCCAATGAATGCCCGAGCCTTTTTGGAGCTGCTCTTCTTGTGAGGAGAAGGCTTTGAGGATTTTGATGATGAAGATTTTGATGATTTCTTCTTCTTCTTCACGCCATCGTAATCGTAATCCTTGTGTTTCTTCTTCTTCAATTTTTTCCCATCGAGGACAATCTTGGATATAGTGACCAGGTTTCTTGCATTTGTGGCAAAGTCTTCGCTTATAGTCACCGGATGAGGAATCACCGCTTCTTGAGGATTTTCCAAAACGACCACGCCTTTGTGAATTTCTCGAATTTCTTCACGAAAAGGCTAGCTCCTCGCCAAATTCTTCAGATCTCCAAGGCTACTACCAGATTCTTCACTCGATTCAGATTCAGCCTTGGCCTTCAGCACGCACGTGTTCTTCCATAGCCGTAACCATAGAGATCTCTTTCAAAGAAGTCGAACTCGTGAGTATTTAGCCTTCGAGGATATCAGCAGGATCAAGAGACTTGTAGTCAGCTCGCTCTTGTATCATCACAGCGAGTGTCAAATGAGGAATCAAGTTTATCTCGAAAGCAATTTCTTCACCACCTCATGGTCGGTGATGTCAAGCACCCAAAGGCTTGAAGCTCATTTGAGATGTCAAAGAGGCGATCAAGGTTTGTTGAACATTTTCGCTTGTCGAGTCTTTTGAAGCGTTGAAGAGATTCCAAGAACATCAACTCGAGAGTCACGCTGAGTTGAAACACCTTCGCTTACTTTGGACAGCTCGTCCTGTATGAGTTTGGCAGATTCCAAAGCACTCACTCTTCCATATTGGCCTTTGCTCGATGGCCACATATGATATTCTTCGCTTGAGAATCGAGTTGCTTGAATCTCTTCACATCAAGATCATTCAGAGAGGGTGTGACCGAGGAAACACCTTTTGTCACAACATACCGAGATCGCTGTCAATTGCTTCAAGATGCATTCGATTTTGTTCTTCCAAAGAGGGGTAGTCCGTCCCATCAAGGTAGGACACCCCGCCGAGACCTTGATCATACCTGCTATGCGATATAACTAAAACCCGTGTGGTTAAACTAAAATCACACGTAACAAGGGAGTACCTTTGCTCGATACCAATTGAAAGTGCGTTATATCGACTAGAGGGGGGGTGAATAGGCGATTTTTATGATTTTATAAATTCTTCAACCGAGGAATTTGCTGCGAGGAAATTCCTTAGCTAAGAAATACATGCATGGAATAAGTACTCGTATAAGCATAACAGATTATAAGCATAGTCATCATGATGAAGTGAAGACAATCACAGAAAGTAATGTAATGCGTGAATCACAGGATAACACAAGATGAAGACAAACAGATCAAGAAATTGAACTGAGGAATTGAGAAAGTCTTCAACCAAAGTCTTCAAACACAGATATGACAAACACTCAACACAAGAATGAGGAAATGAAAGGGTTGAGGAAATAGAACCAAATAGGTTGGTGAAGACAATGATTTGGTAGACCAGTTCCAACTGCTGCCCTGCTTGTACGCCTGTTGAGCTTACGAGTATTTAAACTCGAGGACACGCAGCCCGACACCCAAGCCACCGAAAGCACGCAGCTCAGACACCAAGTCCTCACCAGATTCTCCTTGAACTAAGGTCACGCAGACTCGGCCCAATCACTGTGGTAAGTCTTCAGCGATTTCCAAACCTTCACATACTTGGTCACTCTACTATCCACACCTCTTGATGTTTCTAGACCGTGACGCCTAACCGTCTGAAGAAGCATGTCTTCAAAGGTAAAAGCGCCGGATCCACGCTGATCAATTTCTTCATGATGCTCAATCACTTTGGGTTTGTTGGTTTGGTTTTTGGGTTTTTCCTCACTTTGGGTTATTCTCACTTGATGATTTTCGCCAAAGTCTTCAAGAGGATGGGTTGCTCTCAAATGACAAGTGTCAAGTTCTTCGAGCAGCCAACCAACTAGTGGTTGTGGGGGCGGTTATTTATAGCCTCGAGCAGCCCGACATGATAAGACATAAATGCCCTTCAATGATATGACCGTTAGGTGGAGATATTTTGGGACAGTCATACAAGACAAGAACGGCCGGAAATTGGAATATCAAATTCGTGGCTATATATGTTCTCATCATGGTAGGCAATTCAGACCGGCACTTTTAACTCTCAGCCGAATAAATTCTCAAAGGACTAGAAGAACTTCGCCTCTCACATCAAGAAATTGACCGAATCGTATGAGATTTCCAAAGGCTTCACTCAAGGGATTGGTAGGTTTAGGATTTTGAGTTGAGCATCAAATGGAAATTTTTCCTTAGTATTTCTCGACCCTTTTAAAAAAGACGTGTGTTTTATGACTCAAGAAAGAGAAAATGAAACTACGAAAACAAAAGTCTTCACGCTTCATGTTCCTCAAATGAATACCAAGTCTTCAAGGTCACACCAATTTCTTCACTTTCAAAGTCTTCTTTAAAGTCTTCGTATTATCAAATTCTTCGCTTGAAGAAATTCATTTTAGGGTCGACTTTTATCAGAATATCAAACTCCTCATAGACCTATAGACCTGTGTACACTCACAAACACATTAGTTACTTAACCTATAAGTCTTCAATACACCAAAATCACTAAGGGCACTAGATGCACTTACATAACTACTAGGATGTGGTGGTAAACGCCACAAGAAAGCAAATATCAATGTCTTACAAGTTCTCAATACCATGCAAGGGCAGGTGATCGGCAACCAGCGTGTCAAGTAATTCAATATTGAGGAAAGTTATTGCTGTGGAGCGACGACAATAACACGGTGTAGAAATATGTGGAGCTGGGTTGGCTATATATGGTAGCAAAAGATTAGCAATAATCAATCTAAAAGATGCAATGTTGAATAAACGTCAACGACGGTATGCGGCTGGTCCTAGGCTAGACCGGATAGAGACGCAGCCCAGAACACTAATGAGGTCAATGCACAGCACAACTAGCATCAATGAAGGATACTAAGTAACTCTCTTGACAAGCAAGATATAAGTGAAGATCACAACGGCAGTGGAAGATAATGATGAAAACAACCGCCAGGTGATACACATACAAAATCTCTCTCTCCAACTTTTGATAGAGGCGTAGGGTGTCCCGATCTTTCGATGAGATGATAATCATCGATTTGGTGGAGACGAGACTTTTGACGATCCGACTACAAACGCAGCATGACGCTATGCCTTTAGCAATCGCTAAACCAACTCGAGAAGTTATTGACTACGCCGGAGCACGACCAACCGACCATGGCGGTTCTATTCTCGCAAGCAATCGAAGAACAAGCAAGAATATGATAAAGCAATCTGAATATTGC
>JAHIAM010018223.1:0-13628 GCA_021605205.1 Aegilops longissima | reverse complement strand
CATCCGAGATTTGATGTTGATCTTGTATGTTGATGTTGATGTATTCTGTGGCATTTGTGCCTTATGTATGTATCCCCATCTATTATGTAATGTTGATGTAATGATATCCACCTTAAAGCGCTTCAATATGCGGTCTATCCTTGGTGGGACCGCAGTTCCTTTTGGATAGTGTCGATATTGGCGTGACAAGGTTGCAACCGTGAATTAAATGACTTGAATGAGATAATAATATCCAAATAGATTGAACAGAAATTGAAGAAAAGACGAGCCTTCCGAGATATCTTCAAAGACTCAGACAAATGAATAGCAGAAGTGAATGATTAATGGGCATCGGCAAGAGAAAGCATTTGCAGCAAGAAAAGGAATGTGATCAACACCGAAAGCTTGAGTTAAATCCACCGGAAAAGAATACAGAATGAAGAATGATGAACTTGAAACTGTTGAGCATCTTCATGGGAAATCACCGGATAAGAACATTGAAAGAAAAGAATGAAGAGACTTCACATGAATAAATGGATATTTGATTAAAAAGAATTTGAGTCCTTGAAGAAAAAGGGTGGAGGGCGGAAAACAAAGACAACTTGGGACGGATGAAATGAATACCGCTGAGAAAAACTTACAATTTATCTTATGGACGTTGAAATGATCGGATCCACTTAAAGAGAAGCACGCCGGTTGGGAAAAGAATTGACATGACAATATCGTGATCAAAAGGATTAGTACTCATAGAAATATGAGAACACCGCTTAAGGAAGGTATGGATCAACACTTGACATCAAGCAACTCAATACCACAAATAAAACAAAACAAAGGATTTGGCTTAGTATAAGCCGAAAAATACATATGATAGAGATTTACCCAATCCCATATCATGCATCCGCGGAAAGATATTCTAGGAGCTACTTGAATTCCCACCTATAAACTCCCAAACTTTCAGGTTATGCAACTGTGTTGGGGATACAGGGACACAAAATATATCACCCAAACTAACAATACCTAGATCCACGATCCATCCGTCAACACATAACCAAGAAAACTCCGAAATCGGTACCTCAACCTTCAAAAGCATCCATACAAGCTATGGCAATACACCAACTCCCAAAGACGGGTGACGCCGAGGTTATCTCACCAACAACGCATAAAAGAGATTATGTCGGCAAAACTCGTATTCCGTAATTGCAACGATAAAATTGTGACGCATAACACTGGAGCTCAACTCCCGGACACTGCCACAACCCCTAAATGTCGAGGCAAGAACAATGTTCTCGCCACAAGAATATCGAACGATCCCAAGATACCCACGTAATCCTAAATTTTTTCGAAATTGGAGGAGAGGAAAGACAAAACATCTACGCCGAGGCCTCACCAGAGCGATTTAAGGACCGAGGAGTAAAAAGAATCCTACCTCCGATATATATAATCCTAAGACTCAAAATAGTTTTATTCTAGACTCAACAACGCCAACAAACAAGGGCTTTAAGGTCGGTCGAGGCTCGATACTAACTTCACACGCCTAAGATGCGCCTTATCCTAAAGGAACTCAAGGTCCCACTAAGGATAGAAGCGATCTTGAAGACGCTTTTGTAAGGTGGATATCATTACATCAACATGACATAATAGTGGGGATACAACCAAGACATACAATGTCACATGAATACAAATAATACATCATACAAGATCAACATCCCACTGCGGATGAAACATAAAACAGAAACTCAAACAATATCCACCTCGCAAGCCCAGTGCCGTCAATTCGAACCTATCCCCGATCAAAGAAGAAGCAAGTTGAGAACTCCAAACAAGCAAACATCGCCTCGGCCATGGTCATAGCACAACCTGTACCGCAGAATCGTTGTTGTAGTAATCTGTGAGCCACGACTCAAAGAATCCCATTACCATGGGTATCAAGACTAGCAAAGCTTAATGGGTAAGGAAGAGGTAAAGTGGTGAGGTTGCAGCATGCATCAAGCATATATGGTGGCTAAATATACGCAAATGAGAGCGAGAAGAGAAACAAAGGAACGGTCGTCAACTAGCAATGATCAAGAAGTGATCCTGAACTCCAACTTACGTCAGTATAACTCCTAAAACCGTGGTTCTCCTCTCGATCAACCCCCGAAAAGAGACATCACGGTTACGCACACCCACAGTGTATTTTAGAAGAGTTTACTTCAAGTTTACTACAACCGACATTAACAAATTCCCATCTCACATATAAACAGCAAGGTACGGGCTTCTCAAAAGTTTATACCCTGCAGGGTGTCCTAACTTAGCCCATGATAAGCTCTCGCGATCAACGTAAGGATATTCTTTCCCTGAAGACCCGATCCGGCCCTTAATCCCGCCACAAGACATTTCGACAAAGAATAAAACAAGACCAAAGAAAGTCGCCTCCAGCGCCGACAACCTGGATAGGAGCTGTACATATCTCGCTCTGAAGTAACACCGGATGAGACTAGCTTTAGTAAAACCAACCCCCAAGCGTTCTAAGGTGGCCTCACAGGTAGCTTCGGTTCGGAACCAGCACTTAGAGAAGCACCGCCCGGGGCTAATAGAAGATGACCCTTTGGCTACACCGACCAAGGGAAGGGTATAGGTAGTGGTGAGGCAAATGGTAAAACCAAGGTTGGGCCTTTGCCGGAGGAGAGTCTTATTCAAAGCGTAACTGTCAAGGGGGTCCCACAAACCACCCAACCACTGCTAGGGACGCACAAAACTGGAACATAATACCGATATGACTTTGAAACTAGGCGGCAAGAGTGGAACAAAACACTGCATAAGGCCGAGCCTTCCACCCTTTACCAAGTATATAGATGCATTAATTAAATAAGAGATATTGTGATATCCTAAATACAATCCTGTCCACCATGGAGCAATATTCATTCTTCATTCGCAACCAGCAACGCCATAAGAGGGCTGAGCAAAAGTGTAACATAGCCAAACAACGGTTTGCTAGGAAGGGTGACAAAGGTTAGAGGTTCATGGCAATTTGGGAGGCTTGATAAGCAAGCGGTAGGTAACGCAAGATAGCGGATAGAACGAAGCAACTAGCATAGCAATGATAGTAATGAGATCCAAGGTGACGGTCATCTGTCCTGAAATCTCGCTTAGGAAGAAGAACGAGTCCATGAAGAAGATGAACGGGAGTAGTCGAACTAATCCTCACAATCGCAATATTACCAAAACTGAGAAGCAACACTGAAAGAAACAAACAACATGGTAAATGCACAAGCATAAATATGACATGATGCACAAACAAGTATGATGCATGTCCGGGTTGAAGAGTATGGTATGGCAAAGTGCAACAAACGATGCTACAAGTTGTTAAGGCTTAATATGCAACGAAGTGTATATTGACAAAACACCACATGCAATTATTTAGTTTGATCTCGCTAAGCTACCAAAAATATTAAATGTTGTTAAACATGGCAAGAGGTGAAGCATAAGTAACCATCTATTTAGGCAAGTTTAAATGAGGCCGAACAACAAACAACAATTCGGAAAATACCCATATGCATATTTTAGATTCGTACTGTTCTGCCCTAAACACAATTTTAATGTTGTTAAACAGAAAATAAAGTGCACCATGTTAAACTAGGCATTTTCCACCCATTTACATATAAAGTTTATTTAAATGGAGCTACGGTTATTTAGTTATGAAATAAATCAATTTGACATGACATTTATACAAATTTAAACAAACAGCAAGTTTAAACATTTTTAACATGGATGAAATAAGCATATTATGAAACTAGATGAAATTCTAAGCATTTACATGTTCAACTCATTTTAACCGATGCACGGTTCATGAGTTATTATATGCATGATGCTTGGGGTTTTCAAATCTGTAATTTCCTGAAAACCTAAATTCACAGATCTGAAAAAACAAAAGCAGGCCAAACTGGCTAGCCCACTAGTGTCAGGAGGGGGAATCGAAGGGGTTGCTCACCCATGGGCCATGGCCCCGGAGGTGAGGTGAGGCCCAGGGGCGGATGCATGCCGAGGCGAGGCCGGGCAAGGCCGGCTTGGGATCGAGGCCCACGGGGCCAGCAGAGGAGGTGGGGTCGGCTGCGCTGGGAAGTCAACGCGGTGAGGCGCTGCTCAAGAACGCAGAAGACGGCACGGCGGGATGGTGGCTGCGAGCGGCGGATGGAGCGGACGGGCGGATCCGCGGGCGACGCGGGGAGGTCGGAGCTGGCGGATCCATGGCGACGAGACGGGGTCTCTGACGGAGCGGGCTGCAACGGGCGAGGACTTGACGGGACAACGAAGAAGCTCCCGGCATTTGGCTCAAGACGGACTTGGCGCTGGTCGGGAAGGCGAGCGGGCTGCTGTTTTTCCCCGGCGCCGACGGAAGACGCAGCGAGGAACTTGGCGGAGCGACGGCTCGAGGCAAGGCGCGCGATGGCGCGGAGTCGGCCTCCGTGAAGGTGGAGAGAGAGAGATTAGAGCAGAGGAGGAGTAGAAGAAAAGAGACGGGAGAGAAGGGAAGGTCAGAACGGCCTGGGCTGTTGTCTTGGGTGGCCGACGGAGGCGACAGGAGGAGGATTTGGTGGTGGCTGGTGGAGCTGGATCTCGTGGGATTGGCCGGCTGGGGAAACAAGGAAGGAGGGAGGCGAGGCTGGTGGTTGGTTGGGGGATCGGAGGGGAAATCCTTAGGGGACCTTGGAGGACGGCTGAATAGGAAGGATGGGACAGCTTCCAAAAATTAGGGTTAGACTGCTTATATAGCAAGTGGGTTTTGGTTAGGGTTAATCTAACCCTCCGATCAAAATCGAACGGTCGAGAAATATAGCTTAGGAGATTCCAACAAAGAAAACGGAGATACTTTATAGACGTTAGGAGATGATCTGAATGCAAAGGACGATCGAGGTTCGGGTTCGGAGCAGTTTTGGACACGCCGCAAGAGGGGGTCGTGGTTGTGCAGAGAGGTTAGGTGGTTTGACAAGAGGGAAACGAAACAAAGACAATGGAGTCTGACGAAAGGCCATGAGGACAAGGGGTTTTGTTGGTCTCGGAGAAAGAGAGAAAAGAGGGTCCAATTGGTCCGAGAAGGTCAACAAGGACAAGCGGTTTGACAATGGTCGATTAAGACAAAGAGAGAAGCAAGAATTCACGAAGGCTACGAGGTTTTATGAAAACATGCGGATGCAATGCGATGATGCGATGAGATGAGATGCATCATGACATGAAAAAATACAAAACAATAGACAAAACCCAACCACTAATGAAATAAATATCACATCTCCTAAAAGGCAAGAGTTTGAGTTACTTAATATGGAAAGTTGTATCCCCAACATATCCAAAACCCTTCAAAAAATCTCTCAAAAGCTTTTTCCCTTTGGCAAATATTTTACTTTTGCATCCCTTCAACTCGTGTTTGGTTTTAAATTTTCTTCTGATTGCTCTTCTCAAGAATTCAAGAAAATCTTTGAAGTTTATTTTTTCAAAAGAAACTCTAGGAGTTTTTCATCCTCTCCCATATTTGAAATCATTCTTGATTTGGCCATGCACCACATGGTAAAATCTTCCCAAATATATCTCCTTCCACTTTGGGCAATCCAAACATTCTGCCTCAACTAGTTCGACCTCTTCTGAATTTTTATTTCATTTAATTCTCTCCCAAATCTTTTTTGTCTATTATTTTGAGCCTAGGTAATTTGCAAAGGCAAGTACCTTAATGCATTTGAGTTTTGACCACAAACCAACGCCTTGGGTAGTCCTTGGTACCCACAACCTAGAACAATCAAGAACCACCTCTTCTGCTCAAAGATTTCAAATTATAGTCTCTACAAGTTTGGACCAGATTTCAAATTTGGTGAAATTCATATCTACACTACTCCAAAAATTCCACAAATATTCAGGCAGCCTCTAGATGCAATGAGAGGCCCCTCCACCAAAAACCAGCTCAAGGAAAATCCCTACATGCCTAGATCATTCTGTCAACACATTGCATGAATCGCTTCGCCATCTTCGCTAAGTTCGAGTTTCGTGTCGATCTTCGCCGAAATTCAGTCACATGCTCACAAGGCACTTGGCACGCTGCTCACGGCCCAGCTTGTTTGTCCGGAGCCTCACACACGGTTGCTCTCGGGCCGCAGGGCACTGCCCGCCGCACGGGGTCTTGGTGGTAACCACAGCAGCCGACAGGAGCGAACGGCGGATAAGCCGCTCGGCCGCCTAAACCCCTGGTGGCTCGGCCATTTCTCGCCAGACCGATGCAGCACCGCGCCAGAACCCGGCACGCCAGGGTCACCGCGGCAGCGCGGCCGTCTGGCCGAGGACAAGCCGAACCTCGCCTCCTTGCTGAGTTGACACGGGATGGCACCGCGTTGCCTAGTCGGTGCTCAAGCTCCAGGCCACCGCAACCACACGCCTCAGAATCACCTCGCCGGAGAACCCCGCTTCGCAGAACCGGGCGGCTTATAGCACCCCGAGCTTGCTCGCCCCGACACCTCCACTACCTTCCCAGACTCGCCAAGTCCGTGGAAGGGCCACGAGGAGCTCTTCCCCGACCGGCCACTTCGCTCCGCCGCCCACCAGTAATTCACTCCGTGAGGTCATCTCGCGCCTAACCTCGTAGATACCCTCTCGCTATCACGAGTCTACCCCCTCCTCAATTCCACCTCCGCAGCTCTCCGACGAGGTCCACGACCACCAACCCGCCCGCCGGAGTAAGCCGCCGCGACGGTACTCGCTGATGACCACCACCACCTCCGCAGTGTGGAATGGCGCCATGAACACGGAGGTATTCTCGATCTCCCGCTGTGGATCGCCCCACTCGGCCGACGAGCCCGACCCTCGCTTGAAAGTTCAAACTGACGGTGGGACCAGCCCTTCAACCTCTTTTGTTTTTTTTGAATTGTTTTCTAAAGCGATTTTGACAAATACGCCCACTCAACCGCTTTTCGGATTTTCGCAAAGCCCTCGAAGTTTTCTTCGTTCATTACAGATGGGTCCTCGGGTTAAAACCCTTATAACTTTTTAATGAAAGGAATTTTTGAGTGATTCTTTTTCTGTCCTCTTTAATTATTGTCTAGTTTTTTTCATTTTTATTTGAAAAATATTTGATCAACTTTCTGTACACCACGGTATTTACGTTAGCGCATGTATTTTGTGTACCGTAGATACCAAGGAGGTGACAACCGCGATCTTCGCCGAGCTAGACCTCACTACTCGAACCAGGCAAGCAAAGTTTGAACTTTTGATATGATGAGTGTCCGTCATGTTTGCATTATTTGTATCATGGCACGCTCATGAGCATTTCGTGATAGTTTATCTCGTGGAGCATTGAGGCAAATGAGCTCGGCAAATCCATGAGTTGTTGGAAACTCGCTATGGCCATGAGTTGGCATGAGTATGGGTAAGATGGCAGTGTTGTAGCATGCCGGCTTATGCCATATCGCTGACCCGGTGTCAAGATAAATCACAGATTCTGCCTTCTCCCTTTCATACTACCAGCTTCCGCAAGGGATACGGCTTAGTAAGTTGCAAACCACTTCGGTACACACCAATTCGAGAGGCCGATGAAGGTTCCATGGCCCTGGATTAAAGCCTTCATCCGTCATGGGGCCTGTTGGGACCGAGAGAGGGCACCCTTAGAGCGCCGGATAAATAAATTTGATCCCATGCTAATCGAGATTGTGATCTCCTGCCTCAAAGTTTTTCTTAAACGCTGTCTAGGGTGATTCCTGCAACGTGAGGTATGATGGTGTGTACTAGCTAGTTGTGTTTCTACCAAATACCAGAACGGAACTAGTCCTTCGTGGATTACGGAACTGGCTTGGAATTTTTTTGGTACAAACTCGCAGAGTCAAAATTTTGAATTCAGCTTATTCATATCCAAGTACCGGTTCATCACATCTTGTCAAGTGTCGGCCCCGTGATGTAAACCCCGAGAACCAATCGAGTATCAAATGTTTATTTTCCCGTGAATGGACTAACCCGCCTATTGTCTTGTGATGAATATTTTCGTGAGCTCTATATCTTGTCAGCAGAATGATGTATTATAAGTTCTTTCGCAATGTCGCCGACGTCCGATCGCGCATTGTTGTCGCTATTTTTATTATAAGCCCTTTTCGCGATGTCGCGACGTCCGATCGCGCATTGTTGTCGCTATTTTATTATAAGCCCTTTCGCGATGTCGCCGACGTCCGATCGCGGCATTGTTGTGAGTTATTTTATTATAAGCCTTTCCGCGATGTCGCCAGACGTCCGATCGCATTGTGTTATTTATTTTATTATAAGCCCTTTTCGTGATGTCGCCCGACGTCCGATCGTGGCAAGTATGTATTTTATTTCAATATAAGCCCTTATGAGGTGTCGCCTGACGCCCGATCGGGGTATGTTTTGCTTATTTGTTCACCCTTCGAGGCGCCGCCGCATAATTCGACGGTTTTGAGTTTATCTTCATTGTTTTCGAGATTACCGCCGATTCTTCTTATTTATTTTGCTATACTGTTTTAATTGAGCATTGTTAAAATTAATCATGTCGCATTCATGCAATCATTTGTTATATCTTTGTCCGAACTGTCTTGAGTATTCATAGTACCACCGCTTGTTGATTTGGCCAGATGTCAGGTCGCATCTCATGGATGAAGAGTTCAATAGCAGTCCGACGCCTAGAGGAATCCTAATCAGTCTCTGGAGACCGAATAGTATTGTGATATATCCGCTCGCTACCCAAATAAATCCATCGAGCTCACCTAGACGCCGATGAGCCGCCAGAAGAGACTTATTAACCAACCCCACCGTGGTTATTCCACCAACCACTCATATCTCGAGTCAAGAGTATTTCCACCCCACAACCAGGTCATATCCGCCATCATGTTTAATCATTGGCGGTTGTAATAATTGGTTGGGCATCTTCCTCCGACCTCGTAATATTGTAATGCTACTAGCTTTGTATCAAAGTTTTGTCACCGATATGGAGGATTTTCCTCATATTGATTTCATAGGTCGTTGTTCAATAAATATTTTTATTGAAAACCGGCCGTGACATGCTTGGTACAGAGCCAGGCTGATGTAGGAAGCCACTAGGTGCGATCGCTAATCGGTTATTAGCATAATAGAGCTGTTTATTATTTTCACAAATGTAGTCAATTTCACCAGATAAATTTATGATTTGACTACTGGATTTTTGCCTACTTTTGTAGATGGTGGCAATGACGAGTCAATGTTCGCCAACATGCCCATGGGTTCCGCTTCTCTCCTTCATCGCCCAAGTCTGGGGGATGTGCGCCCCCTTCTCTCTCTTAGCATAAGGTCAATGACCATCTAACCATGCACCGCGGTGGAATTCAAGAGAGGACGAGTTGAGCGCTACTTGTGGGGAGAGCCATGCCACAGAGAAGCATGCACCCGATGGCAGCCCGTGAGGCGATAGCTCCCTGTGGATATCCTTCCTTCGATGAAGACCGTCCACCGCTACCTGCCATGTCACGGCCATACACCTGCCACACGCTGCCTTTGCCCCGGGAGAACGGAAAGCTTTTGAGATGCTCATCGAGTATCTCCCGGCTTTGGAGGCAGCCTACGAAACCTGGTGGAACTTTGAGGTCGATGGATCCCATGGCGTGCCAACAGAGGGAGCTCCCCACGCAGCCACCATTTCGCCTCCCATCAGATCGCTCGCCACGCCCGGCCACTGCCGCCACCTACCACGGAGGAATTCAACCATGTCATTGGCCTACTCGTTGCTCTGCACCCCCCGGCCCGCCAGATTCGAAGGTTCAAGACAGGCACCTGTCCACCAACTCAAAAGACCTCTCGCTGAGCCATTTCCAAGAGGAGGTTGAGTCCCCACCTCTCTACCCACCCTTGGCAGGCCAAGGGAAATCTCACCATCCGCGACTACACGCTTACACCCATGGATTAGATTTGTAGATATGTTTATATGTAAATAGGCGAGAAGTAGTTGTTTGGCATCATGTAGGATCCGAGAAGTGCACTAGACTAAATAAATGTCGGATTTTGTACATATCCGAGTGATGTATTGTATAATTACTGCTTGAAGATATGTAATGAACGGTCCTTCTCCGATGCCCAACGTAATTTTTCTTTGAAAATCTTGGAGCAGCAATTTTTGCAATCTTCTTGAATTTATTGATTTTTTGGATCAATTTTTTCTTATGAGTGTTTCAAAAATATCCCCTAGTAAACTATGTCTGCCCTTGGACGCCCCATGCCAACTCCAGAGGGAAAATTATGGCACACCCCAGCAAAATTTCACAAGGCAAAATCAACAGGAAAGAAACGACACTTTCCCAAATGTGCCGCCTTTATGAACAAAGTCAGCAGCAACATCAAAATCAACCAAGTCATCAATATGGGAAATCACCCCGACGCAGAATCCAAGATCTGACAGAAACGGCCCCAAACATTTTCACACGGACAAACCTCCGAAGCCGAGGACTGGCTTCGACATGGAGAGAAAATTAATTATCGCCAGGTTCGACCTTGAGAAAGTGCTTATGCCCGGACTATCTCACCGGAGCAGCCGGATGGTGGGAAAATTTACACATGCACCCCAACGAAAATAATATATCATGGAGGAATTTAAAGAAGGTTTTCGTGGGGACATATTCCTAAGAGTCTTATGAAGATCAAAAGAGAGAATTTGATGACCTCAAGCAAAGAACAATGATAGTGTCGTAAACAACAGTTTACCCGCTGCCACGCCAACGAGGAGCGATTCAAACAAAAAGATGGAGAAATTCTAGACTTGCCACCCGCGCTTAAATGCCAATTGGTCGTAACACATTTCCAGATTTTAATACGCTTAGTGGATAAGGCCAACCTTGGAAATGAGAGACGAGCTTGAAGATTTTTGAAGAGGGACCAGATTAAAACACCCGAACCACCGAGGAAGACAGAAGTTCAAAACTGACACCCAAACCCACGAAAGCGCCTCACCCCAATCAAGAATTTCCAAGAAGGGACAAGGAGTTCACATACCCCGGCTACCTTTACGCAGGGAGAAGAAGGCACATGCCAAGCAAAGGCCCTGCCAAGGAACCGCCCCAAAGCCCAACGGAAGCAATAACGCACCAAAGCGCAAAATTTCAACCCAAATAAAACCACGAAGGGTCATCTCAACCACGTGACCAAAGAGGAAGCACAAAATGCCCCAAATCGGATTGACGCTTCCAACACAATACCTGCCATGGTTTTGTTTGATTTCGAGCTTCACTGCTCATTTCAAAAGTTTTGCTTTGCAAAATAATTTTCGATGCTTCCCTTGGGAAAATCTATGATCGCCAAGTCCCTCGAATTAAGCAAGTTACCCGAATTATTGCTGTGGTGTGGTTATCGAGTTTGAAGGGTTGAAGTTTCACGCAAATCTTATCGCGTGGAAAATAAAGGACCTGATGTCATCTTAGGGATGGATTGGTTAACCACCAACAAAGGTTTTATTGACTGCTTCAACAGGACCGTAATTTCACCCACCACCACGGGAAGACCATAAAGGCAAACCGAGATTGAACAAGGTGGATATTTCTGAATTGAGCAAGGTTCCAGAGGTGTGAATTTCAGATGTATTCCTCAAGAACTACCAGCATGCCACCAGATCGAGAGATAGAATTCAGCATTGAGCTAGCACCGAACCGCCCCATATACAAGAAACCATACAGAATGGCACCATCCGAATTGGTAGAACTGAAGAAGCAAATAAAGGAATTGTTGGAAAAAGGATACATACGAGCCAGCCTCACCTTGGGGTTCACCAATTGTTTGCCAAAAAGAAGGATGGAACGCTAAGATTGTGCATAGACTATCGAGCTCTAAACATGGTCAATAAGAACAAATATCCGATGCCACTAATAAATGATTTATTCGATCAACTCGCCCAGCCAAGGTGTTCTCAAAGATTGATTTGAGGTCGGATACCACCAACCGAAAGTGCAACCGAGGATATTCCCAAGACCGCTTTCACCTCCAGATACGGATTGTGCGAGTTCACCGTAATGCCATTCGGACTAACAAACGCCTCAAGATATTTTGTTCACCTCATGAACAAAGTATTCATGAAGTTTATGGATAAGTTTGTTGTGGTATTTATCGATGATATTCTGTATACTCCAAAACACCGAAGAACACGCTGAACATCTCCGGATTGTACTAGGAGAACTCAGAAACATCATTGTACGCTAAATTCAGCAAGTGTGAATTTTGGCTAAAGCAAGTAGGCTTTCGGCCACGATCGAGCCAAGAAGGTATCGCCAGACCCGAAAAAGTCAAGGTCAGATTAGTGAAGCCGCCACCAGCGGACGGATGTACGGTTTCTTGGGTATGGCAGGATACTACCGGAGATTTATTGAAGGATTCTCCACCATGGCAAAGCCAATGACGCAACTACTCAAGAAAGACAGAAGTTTGAATGGACGGAAGCTATGAGAAAAGTTTCCAAGAACTCAAGAGGAAACTCGACGACAGCACCAATACTAATTGTGCCGATATACACAAAATTTTGAGGTATTTTGTGACGATCTCAAAAGGCCTCGGTGCGATTGATGCAAGAAGGCAAGGTTGTCGATATGTTTCGCACAACTTCGCAAACATGAGGAAAATTATCCTACACATGACCTGGAATTAGCAGAGTTATTCATGCACTCAAGGAATGGAGACACTTTTACTTGATAATCGTGTGAAATATACACGAACACAAAAGCCTCAAGTATATTTTCACACAACTAGAACTAAATTTACGGCAGCGACGCTGGTTGGAATTAGTAAAGGATTATGATGTTGGGATCCACTACCACCTGTGCAAAGCAAATGTTGTAGCAGATGCTCGAAGTCGGAACCCCATCCGGACAACGACAACATGCCGACTAAGACCTGAATTCCAGCAGGAATTCGCAAAGCTCAATCTAATGGTGGTCACCAAGGCAGTGTCGAACTTAGAATTACAGCCTACCCGATAGAGAAGGTTAAAGAGGCTCAACGTGGACACCCCAGCATTGAAGGCATAAACGGAAGATGAAGTTAGGCAAGGCCTCGAATTCATTATTGATGAGCAAGGAATATTGTGGTACGGAATAGGCTTTATGCATCAAATATCCATGACCTTAAACAGAATCCTGGCTGAAGGCCACACCGCCCATATTCAATCCATCCCGAGGAACAAAATGTACAAAGATCTTCGTGAAACATTTTGGTGGCATGGTATAAAAAGAGACATAGCCACGCTTATTGCATGTTGTGACTCTTGTCAACGATCAAGGCCGAGCACCGTAAACCGCCGGGCTATTGCAACCAAATAAGATACACGAGTGGAAATGGGACGAGATTGGAATGGATTTTATTGTTGGACTACCTCGTCACGACACGGACATGATGCCATATGGGTCATCACCGATAGACGACTAAAGTAGCACATTTCATCCCCTGAAGACAACACACACCACTCGTAAGCTTGCTAGGCTCTACCTCTCCCGTATTGTTTGCTTACATGGAGTCCCAAAGAAAATAATCTACAGAGGCACTCAATTGCCTCCGATTTTGGGATCACTTACAACAAGCTCGGAACTCACGGCATTCAAGACCGCATACCATCCCTGCATGATGGGCAACCGAGCGAGTAAACCAGATTCTAGAAGATATGATGAGAGCATGTGCCTCACCTA
>JAHIAM010018221.1:0-13757 GCA_021605205.1 Aegilops longissima | reverse complement strand
ATTTTGGATCTTTGGCGAAAGTCTCCATTTACTTGGATATGCGAGGGTTTGAATCCCCGCCCTCTAGGCGTTGAATGCCCTGGAATTGCCATCCGGAGGATGTAGAAGGGCCTTATTGGCTCGTTGTTGGAGTCCATGTACATTATTTGAAATCGTATTGGATTGTGTCTCGGTTGGGGATGTCGGGGCGCCGCCCCAAGCCAACATTTTGGATCCGTCAAATGCATGATCATTAGATGCCCCGTACTCTTTAGGGTTGCCTCGGTCCATTCCGAAGTCAGCGAACCTCGACTTTATAGCTTCGCCGTGGTTTGTAGGTTATGTCGAATGGTAAGGCTCGATAGCCCATTTGCAATCCTGCCCTTCGTCGGATTGTTTATAATATCGTTGAGAATTGGAGGCCACCGTTATTGAACACTCTTGAAAGTAGTTGCTTCGGGATGCCATAAACACCCACCTATCTTTTGATAATGTGGGTCCGGGTTTGCATGGGTTGACGGTGGATCGTGTACGGTTTTTGAAGAGGAATCGTGCCCTCTTTCTCGTTCACGGCGGGGTTTGACAACTTGATGTTTGCTGCGATATATAATAACAAGGTTCGCCCGGGTTGGCCCGGGGCCGGTTTGTTGCGATTTGGCCTTTTTTCTTAGTCGGTGTGGGCATCCGTCCATTCAAAATTTGGTTTGCGGAAGGGGAAGGGACAACCTTTTTAACGGGGATGAAGCGACTTAAGGCGCTCGCATCCGGTTAGTTTTTTTGCTTGAGGTCTTTGGAATATCAATTGTGCCAGGCTGGTTTTGGCGGGTTTGCTTAATTCCTCTCGGATCGATGAAGCCAAGACTTTTGATGCAAGCGCATTTTCGGTTGAGCTTAATGTCATATGCCGGAGGTTGTCGAATGTCACCCCAAGTCTTCTACTAGAGTTGGCGTGTTTGGTCTTGGCGAAACATCTCGCCTCTCTGTTTTGCCTTGGGTAGCCGGACATGTTTGAATCATGCGTTGATATTTCGGGCGTTTTTGAGTCCGAAGGGCATTGTGTTGAAGCGAATGGCCCTTATGGAGTAATGAATGCCGTTGCCTGATCTTTCTCCGCCATCTGTTTGATGGTATCCGGGTATCGTCGAGGGCACAATGAATGTCCCTCGGTACATCGATGATTTAATCGTCCGAGGAGGAAAAGGTCCTGGGCGGCCTTGTTAAGGTCTTTAAAATCGGCAGGGGGATTTGTCCGGTACCATTACTAGATTGGCTAGCCAGCCGGATGTTTTATTCTCGATGAATCCGGCCTAAGTTTGGCTAGCTCCTCTCCCATTCTTCTTTTTGGGTTGGAAAATGCGGAGCTTGTTTTTGGTGCAATCCTTTTGGATATTTAGGCTGCTCTGCCAGCTGCGTGGATCTGGCATGTCTAAAGGGTGCGGCAAAATTCCCTAATTTTCGAAGGAATTCTGTAGTCGCTTACATGGACTTAATTGGCCCCAATGGAGCCGTCTTTGTAAGTCTTGGATGGACCTGAAATTTGATTATTTAAATGCTTTGGTTTAAAAAGGGTGGACTTGGACCTCTTATGGGATCACATCGTCCTATCCACCGTGGGGCGGCGTAGTTAGTTCCTCTGCCGCTGGGCTTGGGACAATGCCTCTAGGGCGGTCCTGTCTTATTTTCCCTACGTCCCGATCGGCGAGTGATTATCCCATTGGGTCCGGGCATTTTGAGCTTCAACCCGTGTGGGTATAGCTTGGAAGATTGTGAATGCCTCTCGCCTAACAAATGATATCCGCTGCCTAATGGGGCCACTTGGGCGTGACCTCCTCGGACTTAATTGTCCGGTGGCGAACACTACATCTAGTGTGATTTTCCTTCTCTTCTGACTAAAGGATTATCCCTCCGAAGGTTGTCGCCCTTTCAATGCGGCTCGGTCAATTTCCATTTTTGTGGGTTTCCTCATAGATGAGGTTTAATCCGCTACCGCCATCCATAGTACCTTAGTAAGGCGGAAACCGTCCACTATCGGGAGGACCAATGCGGGGTGCTCTAGCTGTTGAATTTAGGTTAAATTGGCGTTGAAGGTGATAACCCGTGTCGCTCCATGGATTTGTTGTTGCTACTTGGTAGACTTGGGAGGCTGCGGTTATTCGTTTCCCATGTTATTTGATGTAAAGTCTCGAAACTTAATACCGTCTTGGTCTTTCTGGGTTGGTTGCGGGGCTAAAAAGCCTCGCCACTTTTGGCCACTGGTAGTATCCAACGCTTCGAAGGTTTGTGTTGGGTGGCGCCCTCCGTCTTGTGGATTTTGCGGTCCGTTGAGCTAGACCTCATCAGTTCCGTACCCTAGGTTTTGCTTTTGGTTTTAACCGGGTGTTGAGTAAAGCACCCTTTTATTCGGACTGGGTTTGTATTGGGCGGATTGTCCCAAAACCTAGTTTGGTTTCGGGCACTCTCCATCGCGATATTTTTACGATGGTAGCTAGTCAGGCGTGAAACTTATGACGGTGATGGCATTATGATTCCCTTGTCCGTGCAATTGTTGCGAAAGATTGAAATGCGCTTTCTTCTGGCAGTCCTTTATCCTGTTCATAACCGGAGAATCGGCCCGATAATGATGTACTATTTCATCGGGCTCTTGCCGTTTGAGATAGATCGCTTATGTTTGGGTGGGGGTGGAATTAAGTTGGAACCCGCTTGTTGAAACTCAAAGGCAAGCTTCGATTCGGAGCTTGGTTTCTTGGCGCTTTCCAACAAATCTGGTCCGCGGCGACTTTAGGTTCGATTTTGATTAGCGTCATCCTCGGGAATCCGGCATGGAGGGATCCGGAATCGGACATAGTGCATTTTAACATAGAAAGAGTCACGCATTGTTCCTCTACCCGACAAGTGGTGGGTAACTGGAGAGAGTTAATTTCTCTCGATCGGTTTTAAATCTGATCGTGGTAATGCGACTCGGGGCGATCGATCCAAGAGCTTGTTCGGAGGAGAGCTCAATCGGATCTAGCTGCTTCGGAATTCAGGGCGTGAAATCGCTTTAATGACTTGAGAGGTCATTGGGTAGGGTGGCGAAGGGACATGAAAACCGCCCTAGCCGGATGATCGGCGGAAAGCTCCAGCGATGGCGCCGTCTTTAAAAGCGGGAAAAGGCATCCTTCGATGGTGACGGAACTCTCAATGAAAGCACCAATGTGGTGTCAAAACGGCGGATCTCGGGTAGGGGTCCCGAACTGTCGTCTGCGGATGGTAAGGAGACAAGGGACCGATGTTTACCGGTTCGGGCCCTTTGATGGAGGTAAAACCCTAGTAGAAAAGGGCTTCGTCCGGCAGTTTAGCCCATTAGTCTGGTTCAATCGACCGGGACCAATGGAATATTGCCGTTAAATGAGCCCGGGGGCCGGCCGCCACGTGGGCCATTGGTCCCGGTTCGTCCGGACCTTTTGGTCGGTTGGTGGGACAACCGGGACCAATGGTCTGGCTCCTGGCCCACCCTATTGGTCCCGGTTAATGGCATGAACCGGGACCAAACTTCCCCTCCGGCTCATGCCACGAACCGGGACCAATAGTCTTGCCTATAACCCCTCGCCATGAGCGAGCCTCCATTGCTCTGTTTTCTCTTCCCGGCGAGGGGGGCATTGGGTGCTCTAGCTCACCTCCTATGCACATGGGTGTTCGTGAAATGCCAGGCCACACTACAAGCTTTCTCCTCTCAAGCTCGACCTCAACCTCCATTTTCCTCAATATTTGTCTAGGTTTAGCTTCCGTCACGCCCGTCCCGTCTTCACCCGCCCCGGTCCCGAAATTCCCATCCTTTAAAAATATTCTTACTTGTATTATTTTCTTACTTTTATTTTGCATCTTATATAGTGCGATGGTTTTGTATCCGCCCCGTCCCCTCGTCCACCATCTATGATTGGGATGTGGTATATATTATCTTTTCAAACTATTGGTTCATTTATTTTTATGAAAATTATCCGATAACGTGACATAGATTTTATTTATCTAGGAGGTTGTTGAACCGGAAATTCCAACCGACCCTATTGGAGAGGTTAAATTTAGTTGAAGAAGAAAACAATTTCTTGAAGGAAAAATAAAAAACTTGAGGAGGAGAAGATGATATTGGGTTGCATGTTGCGGATGTTCGATGATCACAAGATCAAGATGGATGCAATCGCTTGAAGATGAAAAGATTAGAAAATATGCCATTCATACGAGGCTTGGTATCATTATGCCGTTGGATCGGTTGTTACCTTGGTTGCGATTATGATGTTTTTGTTTTCACATTGAAATGTTTTACATAGTTTCAATGTATGGTTTAATTAATTTAGATGTTTCTGTGAAGCTTTATGTTGTTAGATGAGAACTATGTATTACTTTGGTTTTTATGTGATGATGAACTTCTATTAATTTGGTCATAATTATCTATTCATGATGTTACGTAATGATTTTTGACACTTAATTATATATAATGGCAGATGAACCGGCAATGGATTATTGTGAGACACACCTCAAAGTACATTAAAGGGCATGCTTTTCTCGAAGTGGCTGAGGCAAACAAGCGAATGGTTTTATTGTTGTCCATCCCTTATGAAATCTGAATCTTCTCTGACGGAAAATCCTTCCACCCACCTGCTTTACAAGGGTTTCATGCCACACTATAATGTTTGGGCCGAGGCCGGAGAAATAGGGGTTATGATGGAAGGCGGCGAGGAAGAAGCGATGACAATATTTGAATACGGTGATGCTCCGAACATCAAGATGCACCGACGATGTGCCGATGGTGTTTACCCAAGTGAACTCTTGAAGATCAAAGGAACCAACGATGGCCCCTTGATGATGATTCCTCCGGGTCATTGTCGATGCAAGGACACAATCACGAAAGTCAAAGGGAAGCTGAAGTTCGATCGCATGTTAAGGATCACAAAAAGGGTTGTACCCCAATTGCGAAGATGGCAACACAAAGCTGGTACCTACCGGTTGCTGCGGTGGAAAGAATCTTTGCTGATAAAGGTTTGAAACTCTGAAAATAATGGAAGAAGCTTCCAAGGAATAATTGCCCGCTACATACGTAGCAAAGAAGGTGTTATGCCCTCTAAGGATTGGAGGTGGAGAAGATACATGCATGCCCTAATGATTGCATCCTCTACCGTGGTGCCTACAAGGATCTGGAGCATGCCGGTATCCGGTGCATTTGATATAAGATCGGGCAGATGACCGGTGATGTTGTGGGAGCCTCCGGAAGAGGTTCCCTTGGAAGGTGATGTGGTATGCTCCTATAATACCACGGTTGAAGCGTCTGTTAAAGGGAGAGCATGCCAAGTTGATCGATGGACGGTGAGGACCGTAAGAAAAGCGGGAAGTTGAGAGCACCCGGGCGGGTCGCGATGGAGAAAAATCGAGAGAAAATCTTTGGGATGAGTTTGCAAAGGACCCAAAGGCGTATGGTTTGCTTTAAGGCGGATGGCATTAATCCTTTGGGGGCGAGCAGCAATCACACACGGCCCGTGACTCTATGTATGTATAACCTTCCTCCTTGGATGTGCATGAACGGAAGTTCATTATGATGCCGGTTCTCATCCAAGGCCCTAAACAAACAACGACATTGATGTGTACCTAAGGCCATTAGTTGAAGAACTTTTACAGTGTGGAATGGAAACGTGTACGACGTGATGAGCACAAAAGGAGGAATTTGACCTAAAGGCGTGTGTTCGTGACCATCAACGATTGGCCCGCTCTCAAGAACCTTTCGAGACAGACAAACAAGGGATACCACGATGCACGCACTGCTTACTTGACACCGATAGTATATACCGGAAGCTGCAGGAAGAATGTGACCGGCTATCGCCGATTTCTTCCGACCAACCATCAATGTCGAAAGAAAGGCAAGCATTTCAAAGGCAGGCAGATCACGGAAGAAGCCCGCCATGCGTACGGTGATCACGCATTTGCTATGGTCAATGATTTACACGTAATCTTTGGAAAGGGTCCCGCGGACTAGCTGTTCCGAATGACTCGAGAATCACGCACCCATGTGGAAGAAGAAATCTATATTTTGGGACCTACCCATCGAAAGACCTAGAGGTCCGCTCTCGATCGACGTGATGCACGTGATTTAAGAACCTTTGCGTGAACCTGCTAGGCTTCTTGGCGGTATGGGAAGACAAAAGATACACCGAGGCACGAGAGGACCTGCAACGCTTGACGAAAAAGAGGGCATGCCTCCAAGCAGATGAAGGTCCTGCCACACGCTCTATCGAAAGAAGAGAAAGAAATATTCTTTCAATGCCTCTCAAGATGAAGGTCCCGACGGCTTCTCGAATATAAAGGGAATAATAAATATGCGAGAAAAGTTCCGAACCTAAAGTCTCATGACTGCCACGTGATTATGACGCAATCGCTTGGTTGCATTGAGGGGCTTCTACCGAAAACGTCCGATTAGCCATTGTGAAGCTATGTGCATTCCTCAATGCAATATCTCAAGGTGATCGATCCAAAAATCGACCAACGCTAAGGAGTGATGTGGCGAATGTCTTGTCGGCCGAGCTGGTGTTCCCACCATCCTTCTTCAATATCATGGCCGCCCTAGTTCATCTAGTCGACGAGATTGTCATTCGGGCCCGATTTCTACACAATATGTACCCTTTGAGAGGTTCATGGAGTCCTAAAGAAATATGTTCCGTGCTAGGCGGAAGGAAGCATCTCCATGGGCCATCAACAGAGGATGTCATCGGGTTTTGTGTTGACTTCATTCCTGGCCTTAATAAGATAGGTCTCCTAAATCGCGGTATGAGGGGAGATGCGAAAAACCGCTTGGAAGAGACTCAATAATAGCAAGGGCGGATATTCTTGGTCTCAAGCACACTACAGCTCTAGAACTCTACCTTGGTGACCCGTATGTCGATGAACACAAGAATCCTCGCCCAAACACCGGAGCGGCGACGGACTGGATTACATGTGAACACATCAGACTTTCAACTCTCGGAGGTGACAGACTGTTTGTGATGAGCTGTACTTGTTGTCCGAGGACCATCTTCGATGTAATGATTTGGAAAGGATCGAGATAAATGGGAATACATTTTACCGATTGACCAAGATGAAAAGAGCACCAACAAAACAGCGGTGTCCCTTGATGCAGCAACCGACAAGGAAATGACACATATTATGGTTACATAGTAGACATATGGGAACTTGACTCGGAGTAGATTTTAAGGTCCCTTTGTTTAAGTGCAAGTGGTCAATCGGGAGGGGTCAGGTAGACCCCAGCGGAATGACAACAAGGATCTGAAAAATCTTGGGTACAGACGAACCGTTCGTTCTAGCCAATGATGTGGCACAGGTTATCTATGTGAAGGACATGTCTACCGACCGAGGAAAAGAAAAGATAAGGAAGGAATACATCATACAATGAGCCAAAGCGCCACATAGTTCTTTCGGAAAGGGACATCCCGGAGTGGAGGGCAAGAGACATGTCAAGAGTATGAAAAGTTTCATGAAATTCCCTTAAAGTCAAGGCTGACCCAAGCATCCTGATAACGATGAAGATTATCCATGGTTATGGCGCAATAAGCAAAACCACAAGCGAAGAAAAAGTGAAGACTTTCTCCAAACTATTATGATGATACCATGCCAACTTTGTAACACACGAGTATGATACCATTGTCCGTTTGTTCATGAACATGCTATGCCAACTTTTTGAGTTCATTTGAAAACTATGAATTTGAAAACCTCCAACCAAGGCCCACACCGTTTATAAGCCCGCCCTCTACGCCTTGTTGAGCTCACAAACTTGTGATTCCACAAATTTCAAAAATTCAAATTTTATAAAACTAATGGCACAAACAGAAAGTTTATAATTGTTCTAAAACAAATGGCACTAACAGAAAGTTTATAATTTTCTTGACCTAAAAGCAAAAAGAATTAAAAAATAAAGCAAAAAACCAAAAGAAAATAAATAATGCAGAAAACAAAACAAAAACTTGAAAAAAAAAAAAATAGTAACAATAAGCATTTTGTTGTAAGTAGAAACAAAATAAAATAAATAAAGCAACAAAGAAAACAAAAAGTGTTTTAATTTTAAAACTAATGGCACTAACAAAAGTTTATATTTTTCTAAAACTAAAAGCACTAACAGAAAGTTTATAATTTTGCGACTAAAAGCAAAAAGAATTAAAAAAAAAAAAAAACCAAAGAAAATAAATAATGCAGAAAAAAAACAAAAAACTTGAAAAAAAAATAAAAATAGCAACAATAAGTATTTTGTTGTAAGTAGAAACAAAATAAAATAAATAAAGCAACAAAGAAAACAAAAAAGTGTTTTCAAATTTTAAAACTAATGGCACTAATAGAAAGTTTATATTTTTTCTAAAACTAAAAGCAAAAAGAAATAAAATATAAACAAAAAGTGCCACCTCGGGCCCAACGGCCTGAATACGACTAGAAACCCTATGGGCGGATTCAGGCCCGGAGGCCCAAGAGCCCCAGCACAGAATGGGAGTTAGGCCCAGCCTGCTTAGAGAGGAGCTCGAGAGGGGAGCCGACCGCACCTTATAAACGTGCGGCTCCCTCTCAACTAGCGGTGGGACTAAACATTTGGCGGCGGACTGGTTTGGTCTTGGTGGCACCAACCGGGACTAAAGTATGGGCTCAACGGGCTAATGCCCAGTCCCGTGGTGCCACCAACGACCAAACCGCTCCGCCTTTGGCCTGAAATTTTGGTCCCGTTGGTGGCCCAACCGACTAAGCATCCCGGGCTGAACCGACTAATGCCCTTGCTATATATACATCCTTAGGGCCCAAAATTCATCTGTTTTCTCGCCTGCGCCTTCCCTCGCGTCCCATCGATTTTTTTCCTGCCCCGACGCCCGTTGGTCCACCTCGCCGCCCGCCGCTGCCTCCCGACCCCTGCCCGCGCGCCCCGCCTGCATCCCCTCACCCTGCCAGCCGGCAATTCCGCCCGACTCACCCGCCGCCAGACGCTTCCGACACCTCCTTGGCGCCAAGGCCGCTGCCCCCTGCTGGCCCCGCCAAGCCGCCCGTCGCCTTTGCCCAGCTGCCACCACCCTCGCCCGGCCCTGCCTCACCACCGCCCATTGGCCCACTCCGCTGCTGCCCCTGCCCCACCCACCCTGGCCAGGCCGCCTTTCCTCTTATTTTTTGTGCATTTTATGTATATGTTCTCTGTATATATGTTCATATAATGCAAAAGTTAGATTTAGAAAAACTTTATATATAAAAGTTTCTATTAAAATTTATACATATATGTAAGTATATATGTATGTATAGATGTATGTATGTGGATACATGAGGGGTCATATACCCCTCCGAATGATTTTTTGCATTTTAGGTTATGTATATATATGTTGATGTATATATGCAAAAGATAGATTTTAGAAAATATACTATTTTTCTGTTGATGATATGATAATTTTTTTTAATATATGCATTTTCCATAATGTATTATTTTTAAGTTGTAGTAGATATCAATTTTAGGTTAGTGCATTTTATCACTGATTTTGGTTTAGTTGATCGATTTAGTGCATTTTATGTTAGTGGAGAAGAAAAGTAAAATAAGGAAAGGAAAATAAGTGAGAAAGAAGGGAAGAAGAAGGGGCAGGGAGGAAGAAGGAAAGAAGAAGAAAAGAGGAGGAAGAAGGAATAGAGAGCTTTTCTCCTTTTTCTCTCTTTTGTTTCTTCTTCTTCTTAATTTTACGAACGAGGTGTCGAGGATGCCGAGGGTCGGGTTCGGAACTAGGTAGAGGTTCAGGTTGTTAAGGGTCAAGGTCAGGTTCAGGTCAAGGAGCCCTATAGTGTCAAAATTGAAAATCCATGGTTATCATTGCCGAGAACCATGGCATGATGGGAAGTCTCCAAGTTGCTCGAATGGAGTCCCGATAGGATAATTTGCCTTTTTGCTGAACTTTGTACCAAAAGCTTATCCTATCTGAACTCCTCCAAAACAACTTTAGGCTTCACCATCATGCACCACATAGCCTAATATGAAGACATGGTTTTGTTAATCCTTTGACACTAGGCAATCCAACTCCGATCTTGACCCTTGACCTCGCTCGGCGATCCATCCTCTTACCCTACAGCAGGCCGATGCCCACGCACTTGTGGGACATAGATGACTGTTCAACGCCGACCCTCGATAGCTTCAACACGTGGGGGTCGATTTATCCTAGCTTGAAGCGTCTCGAGGCCCCTAACCCTTGAAGCGCTGTCGAGGCCACCCCAAACCCTAGAAAGCAGCGCCGAGGCCACTAATATGATTCCTTATTGTGATTAGCTAGCTAGTTCTCGTGGCACTAATATATCCATATCATCATGTTTGAATAATAATTTCCATGTTGTAAATATTTGTAGAAACTATGGACACCCCCGGGCGAAGCACAAGAAGCGTTGTTGAGGGACATAATCCACGAAGTGATGCTGCTGGATGTTTCTCAACGACAACGATGGTGGAAGGAGAGGGTGAAGAAGCGTTGTCTATGATTTACATGGTCCGGGACCCAATGCCGGTGCAAGAAGGAGAGGGTGAAGAAGTAGACCGTGGGGCGGCTCCGGTGATCACCAAACCGAAGTCCGGCCAGGTATATATATTAGTTAAGCTGGCTTGACTAGCTCTTTTTGTTTTGGTATATATGTACACATATTAATTAACTCGCCTTTGTTTTTTTCTAGTTCCGGATCAAGCACAACCGGTTAAAGAGGCGAGGCCCAAGAAAAGGTTGAGCTCGGATGAAAAGTTTGAGATCATACAAATCGCCATGACCGGCCAACCGATTGAACCCACCGGACAAAGAAGGCATTTGTTGCTCTGGGGTTCGGTTAGGACAAGATCCCGATCAGCATCCACCAATGGTATAAGCCTAAAACGAAGACCCCGAGGTGTCTTGTGTCAATGATATGGAAAAATGATCTTTGGGAGCTGAAGTCAAATTTTACCCTACCGCTAGAGGATGATCCGGAGAAGCCGAATAGAGCCATTAATCAAGTCTTTTGCTCTTAAGAAGATGGGAACTATTCAGGAATTGGAAGAAAGAACTCAATCGTATGTCGAAAAAAATGAGACACCAGAATTCAAGGGCAAATATGAGAAGATCAAGATGTGGCCCATTTGTGGCCTACAAGACATCGGAAAAGAGTAAAAAGATGTCAACAAAAAAAGAAATGCTGCGAAGAAGAAGCTTCACCATCGACCGGGTCGGTGGTTACCTCAGCCCCTTGGGCCAAAGGGCTGAGAATGATCTGCTTGATAAAGGGATCGAACCCGAGACAATGAACTGGCCGGACCGTTGCGGACTTGGTTCTTGGGGCCGGCGGATCCTTGGACCCTATAACAGGGAAGTGCATTTGGGCCGAAACAATTGGACATACCCCAAAGGCTTTAATTATATCAAGCAAACGCCAAGGGAATTCGTTCGAGGGAGAAGGGCGAGCTCACAATGGCCCTCGGGAACTGAGCACCCGGCGGACCGAGGCACGCCAGTTCCCTTCGGGAAGGCTGGATTTTGGACCGGGGGTTACAAAACCCATGAGAGGAGGGAAACCGGGCGAGCCCTTAATGCAAAGCGCCGCAAAGGGTAATGGGGCTAGAGGCGAAGAAGGCCCGGTCACAACAAACCGCCCGAAGCTTCCCGGTTACCCATTTTCGGCCGGGCGGCTGGCTTCCACCGAAGCTTCTTACCCAGCAGCATGCCTTGGCGGCCTCCCCCATCCGTGGAAGCTATCACGGATCGAAAATTGCCACCTTAGGCGAATGGAGCAATTTGAAGGTCAAAGGCTTGTTGGCTCTTTTATCCTACTAAACCCGACTCAACTTTTCACCGCCGGCCCGATTCCGAAGGATATGCTAAGGTGATGGTCGATGAAATAACGGAGGGATTTGAGGACCTCCGGCCTTGACCACCCTACCGGTGAAGGGGAGTATCGGCTGGGTTCTCTAAGACTCCATGCCTATGGCGGAAGGATCTCATCAACCTTCCGAATCGACGCCCGCCTCCTCCTCCTCCGGCGAAGTCAGGCACTCCGCATCCTCCACCGCCTCCTCCGGGCGAAGTGACGATCAGGCACTCGCCGCTTCTTCTGCGGGCGGCACTGCCTCCTTTCGGCCTGCACCGCGCGCCCGCAGCCAGCCTCCTTCTCCGCCTTCAGCAAGGGCGAAGAGACCCGCCGCCCGCTGCTCCGCACGCCGTAGTCCTTCTCTCCGCCGTAAGCAAGCGAAAGAAGACATCCGCCTCGCTCGCTCTGCCGGGCGCCTAGCAAGACAGCCAAAGGCGGAGGAGATATAGATTCGTCCTTCTCTCAAGACTCCAGAAGTTACCTGACGAGAGGAGCGAGGAGGAAAACGCGAAGATCGCGCAGATCAAGTGGGATGACTGGTTTCAAGGGTTGAAAGCAAAGAGACATCCACCGGAGGAGAAGGTAGATCCGCCAAAGCGAAGCGATTGCTGCCCCGACAAAACCACCCAAGTCTCCGCCAAAGGCAACTATGAGCGCATTATTGAAAGGCATTTGCCGAAGCGGAGAGATCGGAAGTACTGCCTGATCAAAGGATGAAAGAACGACGAGCTGGGAAACAAATTGCCCAGCTCGGCAACAAGCCGGGCAATCGTGCCCCGCGCCAAGGTGCTCGCTAGCGACATCGCCGATCCGAGGATGGTGCCCGTTATGGCAATCCTGCAGATTACCTGCCCGGCGATGTACATTATGATTTCTTGAGGTGCAGATACAAAGATACGAGTACGGAAGCCTCTCGTCAAAGATGAAAGCTCTCTAACAACGATGATGCTAAGATTGCATGATTGGTACATGAAAACCTGCAAAGAGTCTCGAGGGAGGAATACTTTGTATGTGAGAGTTAAAAGGAGCATGACCTCCTTGGAATTGAACTGCTGCTTATTCCATTTGAGGAGTTCTATCAGTTTTCAATCAATTGGCCTCGATAAAGAAACGGTCACCTGCTACCGTCTGTAAGTAGTACTACTCGTCATTAAGTATCTCTATATAACTCAGCTCTTTCATTGCATGTATTTATAAATATCCTCACTATATTATGCAGATTGAAGATCGCAGAAATGAAGAAAAACAAGTGGGTGATATTGGGTTCATTAACACATATCTCATAGATGCAAATGAGGTTAAATATCGTGTCATAAACCGAGGCCAACTTGCTACGATCGTTGGAAATAAATGAACACAAAAATATAATACTCTTTCCTTACAACTACACGTGAGTCGATATCACTTCTCTCGTATGCATATATGTTCATGACGATCTTCTGTTGTTAATTACTAGCTAGCTAGCATGTCTAGTTAGTCCTCTCTATAATGTATGTATAGTACGAAGGCCGACTCAAGCACGGACAAAAGAGAGGACACTTTTCTATTAATTAGCTAGCTATAGCACAATATATGAAACACCTAAATTAACCCCCAAAACCCCCAAACCCCCTTTTCAAAAAAAAACAAAACCAGAGCCAAAGAAATGTTGATGTGGATGTTTATTGGTCCCGGTTGGTGCCACCAACCGGACCAAAGGCCCTCCCGCTCTAGGCTCAGCGGACAGGACGTGAGGCCCATTAGTCCCGGTTCTGGATTGAACTCGACTAAAGGGCTGGTAGTATAACCTTTAGTCCCGGATCATGAACGACAAAGGCCCTCACCAACCGGGTCAAGTGCCCTTTTTCTACTAGTGACCCACGTCCCTGCTTGATTAATATTGATGATGTGTGTTACAAGAGTGGATCTACCACGAGATCAAAGAGGCTAAACCC
>JAHIAM010018212.1:0-27381 GCA_021605205.1 Aegilops longissima | reverse complement strand
ACTACTTGATAGTTTAGTGCACCATTCTTAACGGCTTAGAATCGGGACTTCAAAGACGCTTTTGAACGCCATGGACCATATGAGATGTTCCAGAATTGAAGTTAATATTTCAAGCAAATACCCGAGTTGAGAGATATGAAGTCTCCAACAAGTTCTATAGCTAAAAGATGGAGGAGAATCGCTCAACTAGTGAGCATGTGCTCGATTGTCCGAGTACTTCAATCGCTTGAATCAAGTGGGAGTTAATCTTCCAGATAAGATAGTGATTGACAGAATTTTCTAGTCACCATCACCAAGTTAGTAGAACTTCGTGATGAACTATAATATGCAAGGGATGACAAAAGTATTCCCAAGCTCTTCGTGATGCTGAAATCAACGAAGGTAGAAATCAAGAGAAAACATCAAGTGTTGATGGTTGACAAGACCACTAGTCTCAAAGAAATGGCAAAGGGAAGAAGGGAACTTCAAAAGGAACGGCAAGCAAGTTGTTGCTCGAGTGAAAAGCCCAAGTCTAGACCTAAGCCCGAGACCGAGTACTTTTGCTGCAATGGAACTGGTCACCGAAGCGTAACTACCCCTGAATATTTGGTGGATAAGAAGGATGGCAAAGTGAACAAGGCTATATTTGATATACAGGTTATTGATGTGTGCCTTATCGGTGTTTATAGTAGCCCCTGAGTATTTGATACTGCTCGTTGCTAAGATTAGTAACTCAAACAGGAGTTACGTAATAAACAGAGACTAGTTGAAGGGGAAGTGACGATGAGTATTGGAAGTAGTTCCAAGATTGATATGATCATCATCGCACACTCCCTATACTTTCGGATTAGTGGGAACCTGAATAAGTGTTATTTGGTGTTGAGCATAAATATGATTTGATCATGTTTATTACAATACGGTTATTCATTTAAGTAAGAGAATAAATTGTTGTTCTGCTTACATGAATAAAACCTTATATGGTTACACACCCAATGAAAATGGTTCATTGGATCTCGATCATAGTGATACACATATTCATAATATTGAAACCAAAAGATGCAAAGTTAATAATGATAGTGCAACTTATTTGTGGCACCGCCGCTTAGGTCATATTGGTGTAAAGCATGAAGAAAACTCCATGCCGATGGACTTTTGGAATCACTTGATTATGAATCATTTGATGCTTATAACCGTGCCTTTTGGGCAAGATGACTAAAACTCCGCTTCTCCGAACAATGGAACAAGCTACGACTTATTGGAAATAATACATACCGATGTATGCGATCCAATGAATGTTGATGCTCGTGGCAAGTATCGTTATTTTTCCGACCTTCACAAGATGATTTGAGTAGATATGGGTATATCTATTTGATGAAACATAAGTCTGAAATAGTTGAAAGGTTCAAAGAATTTCAGAGTGAAGTGGAAAATCATCGCAACAAGAAAATAAAGTTTTAATACATGTGTGAATATATAGACAAACAAGATGTCACTAGTATGCCTCTATTTGACTAGCTTGTTAATCAAAGATGGTTATGTTTCCTAACCATGAACAAGGAGTTGTTATTTGATTAACAAGGTCACATCATTAGTTGAATGATCTGATTGACATGACCCATTCCGTTAGCTTAGCACACCATCGCTTAGTATGTTGCTATTGCTTCCTTCATGACTTATACATGTTCCTATGACTATGAGATTATGCAACTCCTGCCACCGGAGGAACACTTTGGTACTACCAAACGCCACAACGAATCGGGTGATTATAAAGGAGTACTACAGGTGTCTCCAAAGGCAGATGTTGGGTTGGCGATTTCGAGATTAGGATTTGTCACTCCAATGCTCGGAGAGGTATCTCTCGCCCTCTCGGTAATGCACATCACTTAAGCCTTTGTAAGCATTGCAACTAATGAGTTAGTTGTAGATGATGTATTACGGAACGAGTAAAGAGACTTGCCGTAATGAGATTGAACTAGGTATTGATACCGACGATCGAATCTCGGCAAGTAACATACCGATGACAAAGGAACAAAGTATGTTGTTATGCGGTTTGACCGATAAAGATCTTCAGAGAATATGTAGGAGCCAATATGGGCATCCAGGTTCCGCTTATTGGTTATTGACCAAGAATAGTTCTAGGTCATGTCTACATAGTTCTCGAACCCGTAGGGTCCGCACGCTAAGGTTTCGGCGATGCTTTATTATGAGTTTATGAGTTTTGATGTACCGAAGGAGTTCGGAGTCCCGGATGAGATCGGGACATGACGAGGAGTCTCAAATGGTCGAGACGAAAGATCGATATATTGACGACTATATTCGGAGTTCGGAAAGGTTCCGAGTGATTCGGTATTTTTCGAGTACCGGTAGTTACGGGAGAAGTAATGGGCCTTGATGGGCTTTAGTGGAAGAGGAAAAGGCTGCTGCGCCCCCCCCTCTAGTCCGAATTGACTAGGAAAAGGGGCCGCCACCTTCCTACTCCTCCACTTCCTTCTCCCTTCCTCCCCACATGGAAGGATTCCTAGTTGACTAGGAAAGGGGAATCTTACTCCTGGGAGTAGGACTCCCTTGGCGCGCCAAACATAGGGCCGGCCTCCTCCTCCCTTGCTCCTTTATATACAGGGCAGGGGCACCCCATGACACACAAGTTGATCATTGAGATCGCTCTCAGCCGTGTGCGTGCCCCTTCCACCAAACTACACCTCAATATACCGCTGCGGAGCTTAGGCGGCCCCGCGCCGGTGGAGCATCATCATCGCCACCACGCCGTCAGGTCGACGGAACTCATCCCCGACACTTTGCTGGATCGGAGTCCGGGATCGCCATCGAGCTGAACGTGCAGAACTCGGAGGTGCCGACGCTCGTGCTTGGATCGGTCGGATCGTGAAGACGACGACTACATCAACCGCTGTTGTTATAACGCTCGCCGGGTTCACGAGGGTACGAGACGGATACTTCCTCTCTCGCTGCTATGCCATCACCATGGTCTTGCGTGATCGTAGGAAAATTTTTGAAATTACTACGCTCCCTTCAAAGGGTATCCGAGCCTGGTTTTATGCGCTGATGTCATGTGCACGAGTAGAACACAAGTGAGTTGTGGACGATACAAGTCATACCGCCTACCAGCATGTCATACTTTGGTTCAGCGGTATTGTGAGATGAAGCGCCCGACCGACATTACGCCAGACGCTTACGCGAGACTGGTTTCACCGCCCGAGCACTCGCTGCTTAAAGGTGACCGGCGGTGTCTGCTCTCTCACTTTAGTTGAATCGAAAAGGCTACGCCCGTCCTTGAGAAGGTTAAACGAGTCTATTTGACGAAGTATCGCTGTGGTTTTGATGCGAGGTAAGAACGGTTCTTGCTCAGCCCGTAGCAGCCACGTAAAATTTGCAACAACAAAGTAGAGGACGCCTAACTTGTTTTTGCAGGCATGTTGTGATGTGATATGGTCAAGACATGATGCTGAATTTTATTGTATGAGATGATCATGTTTTGTAACCGGTTATCGGCAATCGGCAGGAGCCATATGGTTGTCGCTTATTGTATGAAATGCAACGCTCGTAATGCTTTACTTTATCACTAAGCGGTAGCGATAGTCGAGAAGCATAAGATTGGCGAGACGACAACGATGCTACGATGGAGATCAAGGTGTCGCTACCGGTGACGATGGTGATCATGACGGTGCTTCGAGATGGAGATCACAAGCACAAGATGATGATGGCCATATCATATCACTTATATTGATTGCATGTGATGTTAATCCTTTATGCATCTTATTTTGCTTTGATTGACGGTAGCATTATAAGATGATCCCTTACTAAATTATCAAGAAGTGTTCTCCCGAGTATGCACCGCTATGAAAGTTCTTCGTACGAGACACCACGTGATGATCGGGTGATAGGCTCTACGCTCAAATACAACGGTGCAAAACAGTTGCACACGCAGAATACTCAGGTTATACTTGACGAGCTATGCATATAAGATATGACCTCGAACACGGAGACCGAAGGTCGAGCGTGAATCATATAGTAGATATGATCAACATATTGATGTTCACCATTGAAACTACTCCATCACACGTGATGATCGGTCATGGTGTAGTTGATATGGATCACGCAATCACTTAGAGAATTGAGGATATTTTCTAAGTGGGAGTTCTTAAGTAATATGATTAATTGAACTTTAATTTATCATGAACTTAGTCCCGTAGTATTTTGCAAATTATGTTGTAGATCAATAGCTCGCGTTGTTGCTTCCCTATGTTTTCATATGTGTTCCTAGAGAAAATTGTATTGAAAAATCTTAGTAGCAATGATGCGATTGGATCCGTGATCTGAGGTTTATCCTCATTGCTGCGCAGAAGAATTATGTCCTTAATGCACCGCTAGGTGATGACCTATTGCAGGAGCAGATGCGACGTTATGAACGCTATTAGCTCAATATGATGACTACTTGATAGTTTAGTGCACCATTCTTAACGGCTTAGAATCGACTTCAAAGACGTTTTGAACGCCATGGACCATATGAGATGTTCCAGAATTGAAGTTAATATTTCAAGCAAATACCCGAGTTGAGAGATATGAAGTCTCCAACAAGTTCTATAGCTAAAAGATGGAGGAGAATCGCCAACTAGTGAGCATGTGCTCAGATTGTCCGAGTACTTCAATCGCTTGAATCAAGTGGGAGTTAATCTTCCAGATAAGATAGTGATTGACAGAATTTTCTAGTCACCATCACCAAGTTAGTAGAACTTCGTGATGAACTATAATATGCAAGGGATGACAAAAGTATTCCCAAGCTCTTCGTGATGCTGAAATCAACGAAGGTAGAAATCAAGAGAAAACATCAAGTGTTGATGGTTGACAAGACCACTAGTCTCAAAGAAATGGCAAAGGGAAGAAGGGAACTTCAAAAGGAACGGCAAGCAAGTTGTTGCTCGAGTGAAAAAGCCCAAGTCTAGACCTAAGCCCGAGACTAAGTACTTTTGCTGCAATGGAACTGGTCACCGAAGCGAACTACCCCTGAATATTTGGTGGATAAGAAGGATGGCAAAGTGAACAAGGCTATATTTGATATACAGGTTATTGATGTGTGCCTTATCGGTGTTTATAGTAGCCCCGAGTATTTGATACTGCTCGTTGCTAAGATTAGTAACTCAAACAGGAGTTACGTAATAAACAGAGACTAGTTGAAGGGGAAGTGACGATGAGTATTGGAAGTAGTTCCAAGATTGATATGATCATCATCGCACACTCCCTATACTTTCGGATTAGTGTGGAACCTGAATAAGTGTTATTTGGTGTTGAGCATAAATATGATTTGATCATGTTTATTGCAATACGGTTATTCATTTAAGTAAGAGAATAAATTGTTGTTCTGCTTACATGAATAAAACCTTATATGGTTACACACCCAATGAAAATGGTTCATTGGATCTCGATCATAGTGATACACATATTCATAATATTGAAACCAAAAGATGCAAAGTTAATAATGATAGTGCAACTTATTTGTGGCACCGCCGCTTAGGTCATATTGGTGTAAAGCGATGAAGAAAACTCCATGCCGATGGACTTTTGGAATCACTTGATTATGAATCATTTGATGCTTATAAACCGTGCCTTTTGGGCAAGATGACTAAAACTCCGCTTCTCCGAACAATGGAACAAGCTACCGACTTATTGGAAATAATACATACCGATGTATGCGATCCAATGAATGTTGATGCTCGTGGCAAGTATCGTTATTTTCTCGACCTTCACAAGATGATTTGAGTAGATATGGGTATATCTATTTGATGAAACATAAGTCTGAAATAGTTGAAAGGTTCAAAGAATTTCAGAGTGAAGTGGAAAATCATCGCAACAAGAAAATAAAGTTTCATGATCTGATCGTGGAGATGAATATTTGAGTTACGAAGTTTGGTCTTCAATGAAAACAATGTGGAATAGTTTCACAGCTCACGCCACCGGAACACCACAACATTATGGTGTGTCCGAACGTCAGAATCAGCATTTTTTATTTTGATATGGTGCGATCTATGATGTATCTTACCGATTTACCACTATCGCTTTGGGGTTATGCATTAAAGACAGCTGCATTCACGCTAATAGGGCACCATCTAAACCGCTGAGATGACACCGTATGAACTATGGTTTAGCAAGAAACCTAAGTCGTCGCTTTCTTAAAATTTGAGTTGTGATGCTTATGTGAAAAGTTTTCACCGATAAGCTCGAACCCAAATCGGAGAAATGCGCCTTCATAGAATACCCAAAGGTAACTATTGGGTACACCTTCTATCACAGATCCGAAAGCAAGATATTTGTTGTTAAGATGGATCCTTTCTAGAGAAGAAGTTTCTCTCAAAGAAGTGAGGGAGGAAAGTAGAACTTGATGAGGTAATTGTACCTTCTCCTTATTGGGAAGTAGTTCATCACAGAATCAGTTCCAAAGGATTCCTACACCAATTAGTGAGGAAGTTAATGATGATGATCATGAAACTTCAGATCAAGTTGTTACCAAACCTCGTGAGGTCTTCAAGAGTAAGATCCGCACTGAGTGGTACGGTAATCCTATTCTAGAAGTCATGTTACTAGACCATGATGAACCTACGAACTATGAGGAAGCGATGATGAGCCCAGATTCCGCGAAATGGTTTGAGACCATGAAATCTGAGATGGGATCCATATATGAGAACAAAGTGTGAACTTTGATGGAGTTGCTCGATGATCGGCAAGCCATATTATATAAATGGATCTTCAAGAGGAAGATGATGCTGATAGTAGTGTTACTATCTCACAAAGCTCGACTTATCGCAAAAAGGTTTTCGACAAGTTCAAGGTGTTGACTACAATGAGATTTTCTCAACTGTAGCGATTCTTAAGTCTGTCCGAATCATGTTAGCAATTGCCACATTTTATGAAATCTGCAAATGGATGTAAAACTACATTCTTTAATAGATTTTTAAAGAAGAGTTGTATATGATACAACCAGAAGTTTTTGTCAATCCTAAAGGAGCTAACAAAATGTGCAAGCTCCAAATGATCCATCAATGGACTGATGCAAGCATCTCGAGTTGAATATACGCTTGATGTGTTGATCAAAGATATGGTTTTATATGACTTATGGAGAAGCCTGTATTTACAAGAAAGTGAGGGAGCACTACAACATTTCGATAAGTATATGTGAATGACATATTGTTGATCGGAAATAATGTAGAATTATTCTGCAAAGCATAAAGGAGTATTTGAAAGGAGTTTTTCAAAGAAAGACCTCGTGAAGCTGTTATATATTGAGCATCAAGATCTATAGAGATAGATCAAGACGCTTGATAAGTTTTTCAATGAATACATACCTTGACAAGATTTTGAAGTAGTTCAAAATGGAACAGTCAAAGAAAGAGTTCTTGCCTGTGTTGTAAGGTGTGAGATTGAGTAAGACTCAAAACCCGACCACGGCAGAAGATAGAAAGAGAATGAAAGTCATTCCCTATGCATCAGCCATAGGTTCTATAAAGTATGTCATGCTGTGTACCAGATCTATTGCATACCCTACCACCGAGTTTGGCAAGGAGTACAATAGTGATCTAGGAATAGATCATCGACAGCGGTCAAAATTATCCTTAATGGAATAAGGATATGTTTCTCGATTATGGAAGTGATAAAAGGTTCGTCGAAAGGGTTACGCCGATGCAAGTTTTGACACCGATCTGGATGACTTTAAGTCTCGATCTAGATACATATTGATAGTGGGAGCAATTAGCTAGAGTAGCTCCGCAAGAGCATTGTTGACATAGAGATTTGTAAAATACATACGGATCTGAATGTGGCAGCACCTGCTGACTAAGATTCTCTCACAAAGCAAAACATGATCACACCTTAGTACTCTTTGGGTGTTAATCACATAGCGATGTGAACTAGATTACTGAATCTAGTAAACCCTTTGGGTCTTGGTCACATGGCGATGTGAATTATGGGTGTTAATCACATGATGATGTGAACTATCGATGTTAATCACATGGTGATGTGATCTAGATTATTGACTCTAGTGCAAGTGGGAGATCAAGGAAATATGCCCTAGAGGCAATAATAAAGTTATTATTTATTTCCTTATATCATGATAAATGTTTATTATTCATGCTAGAATTGTATTAACCGGAAACATAATACATGTGTGAATATATAGACAAACAAGATGTCACTAGTATGCCTCTATTTGACTAGCTTGTTAATCAAAGATGGTTATGTTTCCTAACCATGAACAAGGAGTTGTTATTTGATTAACAAGGTCACATCATTAGTTGAATGATCTGATTGACATGACCCATTCCGTTAGCTTAGCACACGATCGCTTAGTATGTTGCTATTGCTTCCTTCATGACTTATACATGTTCCTATGACTATGAGATTATGCAACTCCTGCCACCGGAGGAACACTTTGGTACTACCAAACGCCACAACGAATCGGGTGATTATAAAGGAGTACTACAGGTGTCTCCAAAGGCAGATGTTGGGTTGGCGATTTCGAGATTAGGATTTGTCACTCCGAATGCTCTGAGAGGTATCTCTGGCCCTCTCGGTAATGCACATCACTTAAGCTCTTGTAAGCATTGCAACTAATGAGTTAGTTGCGAGATGATGTATTACGGAACGAGTAAAGAGACTTGCCGGTAATGAGATTGAACTAGGTATTGATACCGACGATCAATCTCGCAAGTAACATACCGATGACAAAGGGAACAAAGTATGTTGTTATGCGGTTTGACCGATAAAGATCTTCGAGAATATGTAGGAGCCAATATGGGCATCCAGGTTCCGCTTATTGGTTATTGACCAAGAATAGTTCTAGGTCATGTCTACATAGTTCTCGAACCCGTAGGGTCCGCACGCTTAAGGTTTCGGCGACAGCTTTATTATGAGTTTATGAGTTTTGATGTACCAAGGAGTTCGGAGTCCCGGATGAGATCGGGACATGACGAGGAGTCTCAAATGGTCGAGACGAAAGATCGATATATTGACGACTATATTCGAGTTCGGAAAGGTTCCGAGTGATTCGGTATTTTTCGAGTACCGGTAGTTACGGGAGAAGTAATGGGCCTTGATGGGCTTTAGTGGGAAGAGGAAAAGGCTGCTGCGCCCCCTCCCCTCTAGTCCGAATTGACTAGGAAAAGGGGCCGCCACCTTCCTACTCCTCCACTTCCTTCTCCCTTCCTCCCCTACATGGAAGGATTCCTAGTTGACTAGGAAAGGGGAATCTTACTCCCTGGGGAGTAGGACTCCCTTGGCGCCAAACATAGGGCCGGCCTCCTCCCCCTTGCTCCTTTATATACAGGGCAGGGGCACCCCATGACACACAAGTTGATCATTGAGATCGCTCTCAGCCGCAGCGGTGCCCCTTCCACCAAACTACACCTCGAATATACCGCTATGGAGCTTAGGCGGCCCCCGCGCCGTGGAGCATCATCATCGCCACCACGCCGTCAGGTCGACGGAACTCATCCCCGACACTTTGCTGGATCGGAGTCCGGGATCGCCATCGAGCTGAACGGTGCAGAACTCGGAGGTGCCGTGACGCTCGGTGCTTGGATCGGTCGGATCGTGAAGACGCACGACTACATCAACCGCTGTTATAACGCTCGCCGGGTTCACGAGGGTACGAGACGGATACTTCCCTCTCGCTATGCCATCACCATGGTCTTGCGTGATCAGAGAATTTTTTGAAATTACTACGCTCCCCTTCACCCAGATCCAGAAGAGGGTCGATTCATCTTCCAGCCCTACGAGGGCCAGGGTTTGCTCTTCATCCCTTCGCTCGAGGGCTCATGTTTTATTACGGGCTAGATTTTCACGATCTAGCTCCGACTCCTTTCTTCACGACGGTGTTTATCATCATGTGCAAGGCCTTCCTTCAGATTGCCCCACACTTCGCTTGTGGCTCAAGACCTTTAATGTGAAGTCAAGGTGGTCGATGGGAAACAAGAGGAGTGTGGTGGTGTTATAGTTAGCAAACTCATCAATACTCCTTGGCCAAAAGGCTCTTCATAGAAACTTCCAACCCATGGCAGCAGTAAGTGGTTTTACATCATCAACCCCGTGGTACCAACGGGCAGCTACACCTGCGCTCGATCCGCCTTCCGTTATAGCTTGTATCATGGATTAATAAGGGCTGGACTAGGATCAATTGATGAAGTGCAGACGCTGCAAAGCCGCATCCGAGCCTCATTGAAAAGGACACCAGCCTTATCGATGTAATCCAAGTAATGCTAGTCCGCCGGTCCTACTGCTGCTGACGGCCTCTCCGCATGTGGGAGTTCAATTCGAAGGACCACGAACCCTTCAGCACTTCTTCGCACGACGCAGAGGGGATGTGGAAATTATTCTTCGACACGAAAACAAAGGGTCGGATACTACAGAGGACATCGGCCTTGATCGCAACCATCCGGATACCTCGTAAGCATTCGCCCCTAACATAGCTTAGTTAACTATCTCAGAGAAATATACTAAGAAACCATATTCAGCCAGTGGTTGGATAAAGAAGGCAGAGAGAATTAGGTGTTCGGCCCCTCTTCCCGAAGACTCAGCTGATCCGGTGTTAACAAGGATGCTGGCTCCGGCACCATATCAAGTGCCGGCGAAGGAAGACAAGGAGGAGAGCACGAAGGCCCTGGGTGGCCCCCATTCTAGAGGTACGCCAGACACCTCGTCCGGGGGGACTGGAATTCTCTTCCGAAGACGAAAGGGAAGGAGAAGCTGACATCCCTTCTCCCCATGGAAGAAGAGGACCGCCCAAGACCTAAAGATAAAGGCTTCTACGCCGAGGGAAGATATCCATGTCAGCGGTTTTGGTTTGGTGGCGACGCCGCCACGCTTGCTCTCCTCCGAAGCCCTTAGAAGAATCGTAAGTGAACAAGGGTGTCTTTAAACATATCCTGTTCTTTCCGTGTTGTAAGGGCTTATAATTAAAATATATGTTTGCAGTTCGCATGCAAACTTCCTCAACAGTCCTCCTTGTTACCTCTTCAAAGATCAAAGTTAGATTTCTCCAAGAGGAGAGGATGATGCAGCAAAGTAGCGTAAGTATTTCCCTCAGTTTTTGAGAACGATAGCTCCTCGCAACCAACGCGATTAGGGGTTGTCAATCCTTCACGGTCACTTATGAGAGTGAGATCTGATAGAGATGATAAATAATATTTTTGGTATTTTGATATAGAGATGCAAAGTAAAAAGTAAAAGGAAAAGTAAAACAAAGCAAGTATTAAAGTGATGGAGATTGATATGATGAGAATAGACCCGGGGCCATAGGTTTCACTAGTGAATTCTCTCAAGAGCATAAGTATTCTACGGTGGTGAACAAATTATTGTTGAGCAATTGATGTAATTGAGCATAGTTATGAGTATATCTAGGTATGATCATGTATATAGGCATCACGTCCGAGACAAGTAGACCCACTCCTGCTCGCATCTACTACTATTACTCCAATCATCGATCGCTATCCAAAGACGCATCTAGAGTATTAAGTTAAAATAGAGTAACGCCTAAGCAAGATGACATGATGTAGAGGATAAATTCATGCAATATGATAAAACCCCATCTTGTTATCCTCGATGGCAACAATACAATACGTGCCTTTGCTTCCCTTCTCACACCGGGAAAGGACACCGCAAGATTAAACCCAAAGCTAAGATTTCTCCCATTGCAAGAACTACCAATCTAGTTGGCCAAACCAAACGGATAATTTGAAGAGTCTTGCAAAGATAACCAATCATACATAAAAGAATTCAGAGAAGATTCAATATTATTCATAGATAAGCTGGATCATAAACCCACAATTCATCGGGTCTCAACAAACACACCGCAAAAAGAAGATTACATCGAATAGATCTCCACGAGAGAGGGGAGAACATTGTATTGAGATCCAAAGAGAGAGAAGAAGCCATCTAGCTACTAGCTATGGACCCAGAGGTCTGAAGTAAACTACTCACACTTCACCTGAGGGGCTATAGTGATGATGTAGAAGCCCTCCGTGATGGATGCCCTCCCGGCGAGCTCCTAACAGGCCCCAAGATGGTATCTCGTGGATACAGGAAGTTGCGGTGGAATTAGGTTTTTGGCCCTGTTCGATCGGTTTGGGGTACGAGGTATATATAGGAGGAAGGAGTATGTCGGTGGAGCAACAGGGGCCCACGAGGCAGGGGCGCGCCCTAGGGGGCGCCCCACCCTCGTGACCGCCTTTTGTTCCTTGGAGTAGGGTCCAAGTCCCCGGATCACGCTCGTGAGAAAATCACGCCCCAAGGTTTCATTCTGTTTGACTGCTTGATATTCCGCTTTTCAAACACCAAATAGGCAAAAAACAGCACTGGGCTGGGCCTCCGTTAATAGGTTAGTCCCAAAATAATATAAAAGTGGAAAATAATTCCAATATAGTCCAAAACAGAGATAAAGCAAGATGGAGCAATCAAAATTATAGATACGTTGGAGGCGATTACCTCCTGGGGATCTTCTTCCCGAGATGATGGAAAGTGAGATGCTCCACGCACTCTCCCCACCCAATGGGGCGTATTTACCCGAGGTGTCGCCCCGAGGATCTCTCCCAATCAACAAGTGGCGCGAGGGATAATGAAGACTAGGCCCGAAGGTAATACTTCGGCCGTCCAGGGTCTGGGGTGTACGGCCCCTATGGGGACCAACAATAAAGGCCCCAGATTATCCGATTTACAGCCAGAGACAACTCTAAGGTTGGGTAACCATATTCCTTTGAAGGGAGTCTGTTCCCCTACAGCTGCTTCCAGGGATCCAGAGGCGCTGGATACATTGATGGACATGTTGCGACATGCGACTGTCTCAGAGGAACATTGTACCTTGATGGGTACGGTGGCTGAGAGGATCATGTGCGCGAAAAGCGGATTGAATGAAGCCTTTACGGGCTTGCTAAGAGGCTTCAAGGTACGTAATCTAATACTTGCAATTGTGCAATAGAAGCAAAATGCGCCTGTGTATAGATAGTAGCCCCTGAGACTCTGGTTGTCGCCCAAAGGAGGCCACCAGAGGATCAAGAAAGATATGCCCAGAAATAATCTGATTAATTGGAACACGGGCTGTTTCATCCCTAGCGACCGCCTGCAAGCCATGTGAGGTTGCAGATCTGAAGCGTAAACTTGATGTGGCGATGATGACATAACGCTTATTAACAAAGGGCTCCACGAGGCGCAAGGTATGTCTTTGGGGCAGCCAAGATATGCAAGTACTATATTATGACCATGACGCTGAGAATTGTATATCGAGATATGCATAATCGCAGATAGTGCAGTCATAGCTTGAGACCTTCCGGCTGAGCTTGCCCATGCCAAGGAGCAAGCTAGATAGTAATGCGGCTGCTTAAAAGGCAGCTGCCGAACTAAAGGATTTAACAGGTTACTCGGGCGCCAAAGGCGAGGAGAGAATATCTACTATGGCGCTTTGAGTAAAGGAAGTCACTAGCCGATGCGAATTTCTCGAGAAGGATAATAATGCCGTAACGGCCTATCTCGACAAGGCCTTACAAGAGGCGTAGAGAAGCACGGTAGTAGTCTAGAGCGACTCGAGTAGATCTCGCAAGTCGGGAGATCGCGCCGTAATCCTTTTTATTACAAAATAAATTCGCGATCCGAATTATGCCCCGCCTAATCAAGTATGGAGTTCTCTGCACGCATTTTTGACTTGTCAAGAGTGTCTCCGATGTGACACAGCTTTTTCCAAGCGCAAGAAGGACATGCAATGAAAAGCTTTTCTGGTCACAATTAATATGCCAAAGCGCCCGCTGTTGCTGAACGAACAGATGGCCTAGTGGGACCAGCTCCACAAGATTTCGGATCTTCCATGAAGGACGCCGGGTCCGACCGTGGCCGATCGAGCCAATTCCAATAGTTATTTCGGCTTTGGTTTAGCGACTTGTTGATGCGGTGCCACGACGATGCCGTTAAGCGTCATCGCGGCATTGAAGGTGCACGGATGGCCTTTGCCCGCCAAGACATACCGGGCGTAAGATAAAGGCCACCGATATTGCAGCTAAGAGTCCACCCAAGGGCGAGGACCATCACATGCCGTAGCATTATTGTGAGGATGTCCTATGTGGTGCCCGCTGATAGAGGGTCGCTCTCAATGATATGATGTTCAAGTGAAATGTACCGATATTGTAAAAACAATATTGTGATATATTAAGGCTATTTTTTATACTTTTGCCTGAAAGTTTTGGTTCCTCCCAGCAGCCGCTTTCTTGTATAATCTGAAAGTTTACTACCGCCGCTTCGCCCCTCGCATATAATACGGGTGTTCGAAAAGCACTTGATCACTTTGACCCAACGCCTTGGTCCATTAAGGAGGTGCAATGCGCTAACCAGGAAATCGGACTATAGGGCTTTAATACTTTCACTTAGCCATAGGAGGTGACGGTGGGTCTATGATATAGCCCCGGTATGTACGCCGTTATCCAAATACGGTATGCTTACATACGTGACCGTAAGAACGGTCCTTCATATAATACGAAGGAATTGCGAAGATTCCAGTGAGTCCTCGAGTGGTTGACCAGCTCTCGCCATATCATGACAGCCAGTTTTCAGCTTTCATCGAGGTGCTCATCCGGACGAACCAGGACACAATCGCAGAGTTCTCCTTTGCTACCTTAGCCGATAGAGAGGAACATATGGTAGTAAGCACATGAGCTGGGTAACCCAACTATTGACCAAAGACATGATTCGAGCTGATGCATATAAGGCCAAACTCGTGACGCCAAGTGTGCTATAAAGCTGTTCGGACTTGTCAGAACTCATATGTTACTATATCAAGCCCCCGCAATATATGCCGAGGTGCGTATGTGAAATAACCACGTACAAAATTCAGTTCTTGAGGAAAGCGAATACTGAATACAAGTGATGTTGTCCGCATCTCAATGATACGCCAAGCGCGATCTTTGCTACTACAAAGGCTATTTAACATGCCGGGGTCGAAAGCTGAGAAAAAGGGCACTTTACAGGTTTCAAATAAAGAGTGTGGTCTACAAAAGCATTTGGACCTCCCCTGTCAGACGCTCAAGCTTGCCTTGCCTTGGTTAAAGGACTTGTCAAGAAATATAGTCACCTATGGTAAAAGATAAAAATAGTTAGAAAAGGAAAAGACTATGAGAGTGCGGACCGTATTGTAGGTATGTTAATATTGTGCCTCCGCCGATGACCAGGGTATTTTATGCCTAATTATGTATGCGCGCGTACAAACTTCACGACTATATGGGGCGGACATCGGAGGATCAACTGATAATCCAGCTCTGAGAATGATCGGTCCTGTTCAATAGAGACCGTCGGCTTGATGGCCGACGAGATGCGCGGCTTGATACGGCTCCTTTGCACTTTGGCCGCAGTGGCCATAGTATGTTCCTTCGCATGCAGAGAGCATTCCGTATTTCCGCTTATCGTGATGGCGCTGTGTGGACCGCATCTTAAGCTGGAGATAGGCGAATGTGGGACCGCATTAAACAAGAAAAGCGGCTCGTCCGAGTAGTGCATGGTAGCTACCGGAACGGACAATATCGAAGGTCAAGCCTTCGCTTCAAACTTGTTCGCGAACCGAAAACGACTTCCAATGTTATTGAGCCCGCAAGGAGCTTTCACGCCGGTACGCCTTTGAAGGTAGTTGTGGTGGGCTTGATTCTTGAAGGATCAATGCCCATTTTGCGGCAGTGTCTTGATAGAGTAAATTAAGGCTACCGCCGCTGTCCATAAGGACGCTCGTGAGATGGAACCCATCGATAATTGGATCGAGGATCGAGCTGCCAACCTCGTGACGGATTCTCGCTGGTGGTCTCATGCGATCAAAAGTGATCGGGCAGGCCGCCCATTGGCGTAATTTTGGGGCTATTGGCTCTATGGCGCCAAGGTCTCGTAGTGCGCGCTATGCCCCCTATAGGGTGTTGCATCACATATACCATGTTCACTTGTTTTACTTTCGGGAAATTGCTTCGACCTTTGTTCGGGTTCGCGAGTCTCTTCGCTATCGCTGCCACCGGGCGGCCCTTCCCTTGTATTCGCATTAAGCCCGCCGCTTGTTTAAAGACCCAACAGCTTCGTTGTTGTAATTGGCTTGGTTAACGGGGTGCTATGAATCTGCAGGCCGATCCAAAGATTTTGTCTAGATTGATGGCCCATCTCTGCTTGCCTTGAATGGCCTTTTTCCGCTGACCAGGTTTGAATCTGAATCCGGGCGTTGATCGCCGTGTCTTCCGCTTCCTTCATTACTATTTCGATGCTTGTGTTTATTGTGTCGTGGCTTGCCATTGCCGTCTCGAACCTCGGAAGTGCCCAGATCAACGGTGTTGTTGCTTATACGAGCGAGCCAGCTGTCTTCTCCTGTGCAAAAGCGGGTCATCAGAGCGTAAGGGCAGCCATGGATTTTGAGCTTTCGACCGAGATGGCGGCTAGCCACTCATCTCGGACGCTTATGTTTAAAGGTCATGAGGGCTTCCATGTCCGGACAATCGACAATTTGGTTCTTTAATCAAGAACCTATTCCAGTAGCTCGCTGACTTCGAGATGCTGGATGATGTGACTTTAGTCATCGGCGTCCGGAGGCCGGACATATGTGCCTTGCAAGTTATCACGGAAAGCGCCTTCCAAGTATTCCCAACTGCCAATGGAATTTCGTGGAGGCTATTTAGCCAGCCCACGCTGGTCCCTTTAGTTTTATTGGGAGGTATTTGATGGCATGGAGGTCATCACCATGGGCCATGTGGATATGGAGAAGGAAATATTCAATCCATACTGCGGATATATTGTTCCATCGTATGATTCGATATTCATGGGTTTAAACCCTTCCAGAATTCATTTTCCATTACTTCATCGGTGAAGCAAAGGGGTGTGCGGCCTTCATATCGGGCTAAGTCGTGACGAGCTCTGATGGAGCTCGCCCATGTGTTCGCCCGGCGTGTTTGTGTTTGTCCCGTCTGCCAGATAGCCGCCGTCGCTGCCGTCGCACGCCTCATGATCCGTAGATCGATCCGGTCCGACATGCTCGTTATTCAGGTCCTGCCACGGGTCATATGTATGACCCCAGCTTGTCATGTCTCTCGCCTTACCGTGAGGTGGTACTGCTCTCGCCGGGCTTGATTTGCCGCTCGTCCCCGCCACGCTGGTGGTCGGTAGCCGCCACGCGATCGATGGTATGGGCTCAGCGCCACGCCGCCGAATTGAAGTAGCAGCTTTGCGCTCGGGTAACTTTTGCTGGGCTGCTCGAGGCCGCTTTTCCTCAGCTGCTAGGACATTAGTCCATCTATCGTTGAGCAGATCTTGAGCAGCTTGAAGCTGCCGCCGCTTTTTTCGTGCCCTTGCAGGGTAATTAATCGGGCGCTTAAAGCGCCTTGCTCGATGGGTTCCTCCAAAGACGATAAAGTCTTCTCGCGAGGCTCCCTCATCCTCGGAGAGTGGAAGATAGTTACCGTCCTCCGAGTCTTCGCTTATGGCCTATTCATCGTGGCTGACTTGCCCTTCTTCCCTATTGTCCTGTTCAAGGTTGGCTCGACGATCTTCTTTGTCTTTGGCATCGTCCGGAGTGTTGTTTTTTCCGCGCTGGTGTTGCTGTTTTTCCACGGTGCGATGAGCGGCGCCATGACGCCGGTGTTTTGATCCTCTCAGAGGTATATCCTCGACCGGGTTTTTCTCGTTATCGCCGCCACCCTCGCTTGGGTGTATCCACCATATATATGTCATACTAAGAAGTGGCCACCAGCCTGTGGACGGCGGTTTTGGGCCTGCTCTTCTTCGCATTGTCGCCGATGTCTTCGAGTCGTGAATCGAGCATGTCCGCTAAGTCTTCGACGGTGGCTATGAAGTGGGTGGTGGTGGGACGAAAATTCCTGCTCTCAGCCCTTTGTAATGACAACAAACCGTGATTAAGTCCAGAGCTTCGCTTAAAATGCGAGGATTGGCCCGAGAGAAGAGAGCCCGTGGAGTACAAAGGAGAGGGAAACCTCTTGGCCGAATCCCGCAAGATGCTGGTTCCGAGAATTGGAGCCGTTGTCCGGAGAAGGGTCCGCCCATATCGGTTGCTCATGACACCTCTTCCTCCGTTCCTCCATAATGGGCCTAATGGTCGCAAGCAGTCCGGTGAGCTCAGAGAGCCCGCCTTCGCACCTGGTGAAAGGATCGAGAAGAGGTGTCTAGAGGGGGGTGATTAGACACTAAGTACTAAAAGTAGCCGCTTTTAATTTCTTTAAGTTGAAGTGGAGTTTTGGCACAAGTTTAGCAAACACAATACATATCAAGCAAGCATGCAAAGAGTATATGAGCAGCGGAAAGTAAAGCATGCAACTTGCAAGAATGTAAAGGGAAGGGTTTGGAGGATTCAAACACAATTGAGACACGGAGATTTTTGAGACGTGGTTCCGATAGGGTGGTGATATCGCACATCCACGTTGATGGAGACTTCAACCCACGAAGGGTAACGGTTATGAGTCCACGGAGGGCTCCACCACGATGGGTCCATCAAGAAGCAACCTTGTCTATCCCACCATGGCCGCCCCAGAACACCCGGATGATTAAGGAACAGAATCACCCCTGCCATCGACTAGCCTCACGCTGATTCAACCCGTCTAAAACAAATTCAAAACAAAAGCAAACGATAAAAAGTTTCAAAAACTAAAACTAAAATGTTCGGGGTTGTCTAAAATAACAAACCTAATTATGGTGGGTGCACAAAATTTTGTAAAGTGTTTTGGCATTTTAAATAAACTAAAACAGAAAGTAAGAAAAGGAAAAGATAAAAAAGGAAAGAGAGGGGGGAAGGAATCCCCACCGCCCAACCGTCCAGCCTCCCCCGGTCCGCCCAGCCCTCTGCCTGCCCACCCGGCCGGGCCACTTAACCCTCCCGTGGCTGGAAACCCTAGTCAACCCCCTCCCCGCCGCCTCACTCTCCCCACCCCGATCCCTTCTTCCTTCCTCGCCTCGATCCGGATCGGGCCGTCGCTCGCCTCGCCGCTGGCGACCCCACCGCCGACACCGGCTCGCCGCTGCGCCTCGCGCCTCGAACCTCGCCACCATCAGACCACGCACACGGGCACCCCGCCACTGGGTTGTTCCCGACCTCCCCGCCTCACGGATCTTCTCCGACGCCGGCCGGCCGCCACTTCGATTTCCTCACGGACGCCATCAAACTCCACCGCTGGCCTCCTAGACCCCACGGCCCCTTGTGAGCTTCACCTCCCCTGCCGCCTCGCTCGCCTCCCGACGCGGCCATCAGAGCCTCGAGTCTCTGCTGCAGCCTGCTGCTGCTCCGACTGGCCCGCTGCCACGCCCCCTTCTCTCTCCTCGCTGAAGGGCGCCTCGCCTCGCGTTTACCGCCTGCCCTCCGCTTTTGGCCTCTCTCTCCTCCTGCTGACGACGCCCGGACCCGGACTCCACTGCTGACGCGGCCGCTCGCCACAGTAACCCCTGCCCTTCCGGACGACTCTCCCGGCGACACTGGCAGCGACGCCAAGCCGTGTCCGCACTCCTCCGTTTACCTCCGCTAGCCTCCCATGACCCGGACACCGCCAAGCTCCCACTGGGACCGCCACGGCCTCGTTTGCCCTCCGCCACGCCGGGCGGATCGGCGGGCGCCACGCCTGCCCCTCTGGTCGCGCCTGAACGGGCCACCTCAAGACGCTCAAGATGCCCGCTTGGCCTCGGGCCGATGACATGGGGCCCCGCCTCACCTAACGCTTTTTCTTTGTTAAAATAAAGGAAAAGGAAAATGATAATTAGATAAAATAAATAAATGAATAAAACTAATTAATTAATTAATTATTTAATTATTTAATTAAGTAATTAATTAATCTAATTAATTCGTTAATTAAACCTAATCACCACTAAAACCTAATTAACTACTAATTAAATTTGATTAGGTTAATTAGATAACAGGTATGACTTAACGGACCCACTGTCAGGTTGACTCAGTCAACCCTGTTGATCGCCGACGTCAAGATGACATCATGCCGACGCCATAAATACATTTTTCAATTAATTAAATAATTAATTAAACTCCGAAATTATTAAAATCTTTTAAAATCATATCTTTTAATCCGAATCGGATTAAAATATTTTCAACATGAAAGTTGTTTTAACGACGAGACTAATCCGGATACGCAATCCGCTCGTCCGCCACACACCCCTAACCTATCGAACCTGCAACTTTTCCTCCGCCCTCTCGCTCAAAACTCCTAAACACCGGAATACTTTCCTGATGTTTCCCCTAACTAGTACCCCTCATACCACGTTAGGGCACGCCTAGCATCGCTTGTCATGTCATGCATCGATATGCATATGTTTACTTGGTAGTCATTGTTTTTCCCTTCTCTCCGTAGACTACGAGACCGACGCCGCACTGCCGCTCGACCACGGTGTTGACGACCTCTCTCTTGCCAGAGCAACCAGCAAGCCCCTTGATCACCAGATATCGCCTACTCTTATCTACACCGCTTGCATTAGAGTAGTATAGCATGTTATCAAGCCAGATACTCCTATACCGCTGCATAGCCTCGCCCTTGTAACTTCGTTGTTACCTTTTACCGCAATCCTATATGCTTAGTATAGGATGATAGTACTTTCATCTCGTGGCCCTACATTCTTGTCCGCCCCGCTATATATTATCGGGCCGTGATCACTGGAGTTGATCACGGTATATACTATATACTTATACATGATACATGTGGAGATTAAAGTCGGCTCGGCCGATGGAGCACCCATGAGTGGATCTTTGAGGCGAGCGATTAGCAGGTTGAGACCGCTTAGGAGAGAGGTGGGCCTGCCTCGTCGGCGCTCATGTACTTAACACGCTTAACGAGGTCTTGTATTTGATCCGGGTTGGCTACGAGCTTATACGCACTAACCATCTACGCGGAGTAGTTATGGGTATCCCGCCGTGGTATCACCGGCACTTCAGACGTCACGACGAGCGCGCGCCACGGATTGACTGGAACGCCGTTAGGCTAGGTCTGCTTCCGATCACAGACGCAATGTGCAGTGTGCTGTATGATGGGCCCTGCACTTCGCGCTTTAGGTTTAGACCGCGTGTTGGCCTCTCTCACAGCTCTAGGTGGGCTGCGACGGTTGATCTTCCGCGCCGCATGACCCAGAAAGTGTGTCCGCCAAATGGGACCAAGCGGTTGGTAAGATGGTGCACCGCAGGGAAGTTAATCTATTCGATAGCCGTGATCTTCGGTAATGGATCTACTTGGAGTTGTACCTTGAGCTTATGACAACTAGAACTAGATACTTGATAAAACACACCTTCCAAGTGCCGATATAACCGGTGGTCGCCTCGCCGTGGATATGAGCAGGGATTGCCGGTAGGATTATTGCTATATGATGATACTTGAGGACTTCCATTTGTCCTCTTCTCGCTCAAGCTAAGACAGTGTCCCAAGCGTAGTCTTCGTAAGACTAGCTATCCCTCTTATTCTCGCATTCTCGCAGCTCACCCATCGATATGGCCTTTACACATATATCCATGCATATGTAGTGTAGTCCTGCTTAAGTAGTACTTTGGATGAGTACTCACTGTTGCCTTGTTCCCCTTTTCCCTATCTCTACTCGATTGTCTGTAATCGCACGATGGAGCCCAGGAGCCGACGCCAACGCCTATGACGACTACTACTCCGGAGGTGCCCACTACTACGCAGCAGCCTCACGACCGATTTACTGTGAGTAGCTTAGAGGATCCCAGCAGAGGCCCGCCTCTTCGATCTCAGATCCCAGCTTTGTGCTAGCCTTCTTAAGGCAAGATTTGTTTAACTTATGTCTCAGACTAGATATTGTTGCTTCCGCGACTCGCCTATGATCGAAAGCACTTGTATTCGAGCCCTCGAGGCCCCGCTTGTATTATGATGCTTGTATGACTTATTTTATTTGTAGAGTTGTGTTGTGATATCTTCCCGTGAGTCTCGGTCTTGATCGCATACATTTATGGCATGATTAGTGTACGATTAAATCGGGGCGCCACAAGTTGGTATCGAGCCGACCGCCTCGTAGGAGTCCCCTTCCACACTCCTTGGTCAAGTCGAGTCTAGACATTGCAAAAACTTTTACTAACTTGGCTGTGTGCCTTACGGCCCACGCCGCTATCGGGTGGTACTAGGATCTTTACCCTCGACCTTTACTCGGGACTCAACTCTTCTACTCGGGTTAAACGATTTTACTAACTAACACTAGGATCCCGTGACCACATCCACCCCAAAGTTGATATAGCCTTAGTTGTTCTTGGAATTGTATTTGAGCAATTTCACACCGCCATTTGACTCTTTGAAACGCCTTTGTTTTCGTGATGGAACCCACGAGGCAGGTCGTGCGCCACACGACGGCCATTGGTGCTCGGGATCACTCATGTGCTAGCCGAGATGATGACCTATCCGGTTATCGCCGCACCCCGAGTACACCGCCTATGAGGAGTACCAGACTACAACCAGAGCAGTACCGCGCCATCGCCCACCTCTACTCGGAGTACGAGTCCACTATCAGGCTGCACACCGCACATGGTGTTGGAGTGACTATCGATATGGCAGTCCACGATGCTGCTTATGCTGCTCTCGACACGCCTTCGCGCAGAGTATCGAGAGTTGACACCTCTTCTTCGCACATTGCTATCGCTATTCCGATGTTGGTGAGGAGGGTTACTACACCGCCGCCTTACCCATCGTCACCAGAGAGCCTTTTCTACCATCGTAACTTTGTTCTCGCATGCTCGATGGGCTGGATCGAGCTAACCGAGTTTTCGCCACGAAGTTGTACATCACCCGCAAGCACTCTACCGTGCTTCCGACGCTGATGCACCCCTTTGTCCGATCCGGAGAGCTGCCGCTGCTCGCGATCTACCCAGCCAGACCGTGATGCCCTGTGGTGTCGGCTTGGCCACGACGGGAGGCTACTCTCCGACTTGGCCCTTTTTCGCCACCGGACGCCGGATTCAGCACCAGAGTATCCGCTGCCCCTGTGTCACCGACGTGGAGGACTATCCACCGCCAGACTACCAGCTTTCAGTGCTACAGCTACCTCCGCAGCATCGCTGGGACTGATGTAGACTTGCTTGTTAGTGTTTGATGTATTCGCCATGAGCTCACAAGGCCGCCTATGATGTAGTAGCCTATGTATCGGACTCTATGTATCGAACTCTATGCATGATTCTTTTGTAAGATATGCCAACTACTATGTAGTTCCCATCATGCTGCTTTCATTATGCATGTTTCATCATGAATGATTCCTGCCTCTTGCTTAATTTCTCAAGTGCTGAACTACCCTCGTTATATAATAGCAGGATGGTTAGGCCAGCAGGTCGTGGTCGTGGAGCCAACTTCCCACCACCGCCGAGTACATGGCTGGTATGATCCAACAGCTCGAGATGAATCGCCACCATGGAAAATATGATGGCTCGCCTCGCCCCAATATGAACCAAAGACCCAAACGAACAACTCGCAGGATTTCATACGCTCAACCCCAGCGGTACCGCAGCTCAACCCAGCCACCGGATGTCAAGGATCGCCCGTGACATCACCTATGAGATGGAGTCTGCTGATGTAGCCCCCGCCACTATGTCACCTTTGCTTCCTTCTTCCCAAGGGACCCGCAGCTCAATGGTGGGACAGCCACCGCGATTTCACCAGCTTGGAACACTCATCACCTGGCCGACTTCCAGTTGCCTTCCGTGCCCGCTTCATCCTCAAGGGGTCATGGACCGAAGAAGCGTGAGTTCCGCAACCTCACCCAAGGCAACAAGACTGCTGAAGTTTATCATCGAGAGTTCTTGGACTTGTCTCGCTATGTCAAGAGGATATTGCAACCGATGCACGCAGACAGAGAAGTTCCGTGACGGCTTCAAGATGACATCAAGCTCGACTTCTAGTGCACGACTTTGCTGATTTCGCCACCTTGGTGAACAAAGCTATCAATGTCAAACTGGTCTGCAGGAATACCAGAGTTCTAACAGCGCAACTGCGACTCGGCTCATCTTCGGCCCGCCCTCGCAGGCGCAAGATATGGATTCCCAACAGATGTACCAAATTAATGCACCTCGCTTCAAGGCAGAACTATGCTACACCTCGCCCCGCTTACAACTAAGCAACCAAGCTTCCAGCTCCACCACCCCAAGCCCTGCTCCCACTCCCAATAATGGCTTGTGCTTCAAAGTGACAACCAGGCACCGTGCTAGAGAATGCAACCGTAACCGTAATCAGTCGGTTCTACCAAAGAGCTGGCCGTGGAAACACCTGCAACCGCAACAACACCGCCAAGTCTTATGGTCAAGCTCAGCCAACCACGTTGATCTGAACGGCTCAACACCAGCCTGCCATCGTGATGGGTACACTCGTGAAATTCAGACTCAGATCTGCTTTTATTCGATTCAGAGCATCGATTCATTCATGTCTCAAGACTTTGCATACAAGCACGATGTTAAGTGTGAGGAGATGAACTCTTCGGTAGTGGTAAAACCCCTTGGGACAATGTCAAACCTCCATGGTTGGCGCCGACGCCCCGTGGAAATCAAGGGCTGGAATTCTATGCCTCCCCATTATCCTCAAGACGCCTAACATCGACCTCATTTTGGGATGGATTGGTTGAAAGCGATACGCGCCAATCGCTTGCGCCACTAAGACCGCCCATCCGCTACACCCTTCTCGATGAAATAGTAAGCTACAATGCTCGTTCGTCCAAGATGCCGAGGCAAGGCTCTATGCATTGAATGCATTGAACGCCGCACCCTCGTGGGCATTGAAAACATTCCTGCTGCTTGCATTTCCAAGATGTCTTCCTCAAGAACTTCCAGGATTCCCCTCGCTAGAGCTGTCGAATTCGCATCGACTTGAAACCGTGCACCACTCCTATAGCCAAACGACCATACAAGATGCCGCCGATGAACTCCTTGAGCTCAAGGAGGAAATCGACAAATCTCTTCAAAGCGGTTTCATTCGCCCAAGTTGCTCACCTTGGGAGCACCTTCTCTTTGTCAAGAAGAAGGATGGGACAAACTGATTGGTCCAAGACTACCGGCCCCATAAATCAAGCTACCATTCGAATAAGTATCCTCTTCCTGATCAATGATCTTTATGATCAACGGCTGGTTCGCCGCTGTTCTCAAACTCGACTTGAGGTTGGGTTACCACCAGATCCGTGTTCGTGAGGAGGATATCCCTAAGACCGCATTTGTGACTCGTTATGGTTCATACGAGTACAATCCGTCATGTCTTTCGCTTAACCAATGCTCCAGCCACTTTCTCTCACTCGATGAACTATATATTCATGGATTACCTCGACAAGTTTGTCGTGGTTTATCCGGATGATATCCTGATCTTTTCCAAGAATGAAGAAGAACATGCTGAACATCTTCGCCTTGTGCCGGAAAAGCTACGAGAGCATCAACTCTATGCCAAGTTCTCCAAATGTGAATTCTGGCTTCAAGTAACCTATCTTGGGCATGTCATCTCTAAGGATGGTATTGCCGCCAACCCCGAAAGAGTTCAGCTATTCTCGATTGACTCCTCCAAGAACGTTAAACAAGTCGAAGTTTTCGGTCTCGCCACTATTGTCCGCCGATTCGCCGAGAACTTCTCCAAGATTGCCAGTGCCTCGACTAACCTGCTGTATAAGGGCGCCAAATTCCAATGGATGATAAGTGTCGAAAGTTTCCAGCACTCAAAGACAAGTTGACTTCTGCCCCAAAGATTAGCTCCTCCCGACATTAAGAAGGACTTCATTATTTATCGCGACGCTTCGCCAAGGTTTAGGCGGTGTCCTAATGCAAGAGCGCAAAGTAGTTGCTTATGCCTCTCGACAGGCTGCGCCTCACGAAGAGAACTACCCAGTTCACGACCTCGAACTTGTCTGCTGTCATTCATGCGCTAAAGCAAAGGGCGACATTACCTTCTCGGTAATCGCTATGTAGATCTTCACCGACCACCAAAGTCTGAAGTATCTGCTTACTCAGCCAGCACCTGAACCTCCGCAACAGAGATGGATGGAGACTGCATGCACTTTGATTTGGTATTTCCTATACGCCAGTGCAAGGCTAATGTAATGGCTGATGCCTTGAGCCGCAAGTCTCATCAAGAACCACCTTCGTGTTCACAAAGTTCAGCCCCACTTGTTGAAGAATTCAGAAAGCTGAACCTCCATATTGTTCCTCCGGTGCACTTCGCCCCTCCTCCGAGTTCCGCAAGATGAATCTCCGTGTTGTTCCCTGTGGTTCCTCTATACCCTGGCTGTTGAACCCGATCTCGTGGGCACCATAAAGATAATGCAGGATTTGACTCAAGTCTACAAGCTTAAACAAGACATCAAGAAAGGAAATCCTCATCCTTCACTATTGCCGATGATGGCGCTTTGTACTTCAAAGGCCGCTTAGTGGTGCCGTAAGAAGGAAAACCTGAATATGACTCGTAAGGTTATGAAAGAAGCTCATGATACGCCTCTATGTATCCATCCCGGTAGTACAAAGATGTATCAAGACATTCGCCGAGATTCTCGTGGTCTAATATGAAGCAAGACATTGCTCGCTATGTTGCCGAGTGTGACGCTTGTCGTCAGATCAAAGCAGAACATCAAAGGCCCGCCGGAACTCGCAGCCTATCTCTATTCCCGAATGGAAATGGGACCATGTTGAAATGGACTTCGCAACCGGATTTCCCAAATCGCAGAAAGGTAATGATGCTATTCTTGTCGCCATCGACCGCTTTCTAAAGTTGCTCATTTTCGCGGTCAAAGAAACGATCATCGCTAGCCAGCTTGCAACTCTCTATATGTCCGAATTGTTTCACTTCACGGTATTCCACCGTTATCGGGCCGGACCGTGGCAGCTTATTCACTTCAAGATTCTCGGGCAAGTTTTCAAGAAGCTATGGGGACTCATTTATCTTTCAAGATCGCTTCATCCGCAAATACAAGGGCAAGTTGAACGTGTCAACCAAATTCTCAAGACATGCTTCGAGCTTGTGTCGCTTCTTCGCAAGAAATGGGAGGAATCTCTCCGATGCTGAGTTCTCTTATAATAATAGCTATCAAGCTTAGTCTCAAGATGGCCCCTTCGGTGTTATATGGACGAAAGTGCCGAACCCTCCGAATTGGTCGAAACTCGGGAACGCCCACTCTTCGTCCGGATATTATCCAACATGCCAAGAACAAGTCCGCATTATTCGCGAGAATCTCAAGACTCGCTCACCACGCTAAAAGAGTAATTATGACCGCCATCACAAAGACATGGTCTATCAACTCGGCGAAAAGGCCTATCTTCGCTACACCAATGAAGGGTGCTCACCGCCGGATCAAGGGCGTTAGCTCTCGCTATATTGGCCCATTTACTATTCTCGAAAGGCGGAAAAGTGGCATATCAACTCGAGCTTCCGTCGAACCTTTCTCGTGTTCACG
>JAHIAM010018210.1:0-12505 GCA_021605205.1 Aegilops longissima | reverse complement strand
AATGGCCGTACAGTTCTCATGACCCGCTATGCTGAGAAGACAGCTGGCTGGCTAGATGCAGCACCAGCACACCGAGTACATCCAAATCAGGGATGGAATGAAATCACGACGCAGAAAAGATCAGCCGAATAAGGAAAATGGCCTCAAATAGTACGGCGGTCAACGCCGGATTCAAAAGCTCTGCCAAACAACAAAACACTGCCCTAAAGGATAACAAGGATGAGCTATCCAACCTAAACAAGATTCTCGACAGACTGTCAAATACATGGTACTCCGGAAGCCTCGCAAACCATACCCACAGAGATTGTTGGGTCTTCAAGCAATCCGCCGACTTAATGCCGAACAAAAGGGCCTCACACACCAAGGGAAAATGACGACGAGCACCACAAGCAGAGCCCTCGAAAACAAAAGAATTTCCCACAAAAGGTTAAAAAGAAACTCACTTCACGGATCAAAGGAAAATAGCGGCGCCACTAAAAGGCGCCCCGCACATTGGTTGTCAAAACAATCACCTTCGACCATCGGACTATTCCGATAATATCCGAACACGAGATGGACTGCCTTGATATTGGATCCTATAATCGACGGATTCCATTTACACATGTCCTCATGGATGGCGGCAGGACATAAACCTCGATATATCGAGACACAATCCGCAGGATGGGGATAAACCCAACCAAAATTCGCCGAGCAACACCTCCTTTAAAGGAGTACTGCCCACCCATACGCCTCGGACGGGCTCCATACTGCTAGAAGTTGTGTTTGGTTCATCCGACAACTTCCGCCGCGAAGGTTACTCTTCCATGTCGCCTCGCTTAAAAGTAGCCATCAAGCACTATTGGGACGCGAGGCTTTCCCCGCTTTAACGCAATACCGATTATGCATCTCTAACACTTAAAATGCCCGTCCACGCTGCATCATCTCCTTAAAAGGAAGTATTATGTTACTCGAGCATCGGAAAATGGGAGGCTGCCTTGACAACCCCACAGCTATCCGCTCGCTAGGCAAAGAACCTGAATTGGTCATTCAAACCCCGGACACGGCTAGACGAGTCCGGCGCTTACTTGTGGCATACCCCACACGAGGGGCCGATGCATGTATAACAAGAGACAATAAAGCTCCATCTTATTCACTTCTTTGAACCGCATTTCGCTTATTTAATATTAAGTACATTTTTCGCACGATTCTTTTTCTTTTCAAACTAAGTTCTCTCTTTACAGATGAACAACGTTACACCGGCCCGTGATAAGGCACAACGGAGACACAAGCGCAGACGTAGTAGGGACCCGCTGCAAGGATTCTTTTCAGATTAAGACCCCGTAAACCTTTTTTCACTGCTCTTGTTGATATACACCCCCGGTTCTTTAATATAACCGAGGAGGAGGCTGGTGCTTTGGCATTGGCCGCACTGAATTTTTATGCTGCACTGACACTGTGGGCTTAGGGCATTATTCTGCCCACTTTCATAAAGATCAATACCTTAGGAGTATTCGCGCCTCGAAGTTAGGCCTTATATGCATCAGCTCAATCATGTCTTTGGTCAAATGTTGGGTTGTCGCCTCGTGTTTTGCCGCCTTATGCTCCATTTTCACGGCTAACGCGGCACTGTGGAGAACTATCAGCGATTGTGCCTCGTTCGCCGGCAAGAAGCACCTCAAGAGAGAAAGCCGAAAACTGATCATGATATAGCGAGACCTGGTCAACCACTGATGACTCATAGGAATGCTTAGAATTCTCCGATTAACGAAGGACCGGTTTCGTCAGCACATACGCACCTCGGAGAGTGCGGTTCTGTGGGCTATATAGTAGCCCCACCTCGAACTCCTATGGCTAAGTGAAAGTGATAAAGCATTATAGTCCGTTGCCTGGTTTGCTACGCTACCACTTCCTTAACAGGACCAAGACGTTGGATTATGTGAAAAGCGCTTTTTTAAACACCCCAAGACTATAGGTGGGGGCTGAAGCCAAGGACTGCCATCTTCAGTGTTATGTACACATATACATAAACGGTCAGACAGGAGTAGTTTACTACTTGAACGCATAAGTATAAAAAGCACTTATATTACATTGAACCATCGCTTTCACTTAATCATACATGTCAATCAAACATAATATCCTTCGAGCATCAGGCTCTATCAAACGAAGCGCCTGCAAGACTTCTTCAGTAGTGTCGCAGTACTGGCCTCGTCTCAATCTCGATGCAACGCCTGGCCTTCATCTCTGCCCAAGATGTCTTGACACGGGAAAGAGCCATCCGCGCCCTCAATACATGCCGATCGCTTATCGCTCGACACGCTGCACCGCTCCAAGAAACTGCTGCACTACACCAAAATAGTTCTTCGGCGGGTCCGTCCGCCACAAGTGAGTCAAGACATGCTTCATGGCCAATCCGACAATCGATTCAGCTCGCCCACTCGCCAACCGATCGGTCAGCGGCAGAGGACGCCCGGACTATGGAATTGCACCAGTATAGCTCTTCCTTTGTGCCCTTCGCCCCTGAAGTGCTCAATCGCCCAAGCCGCCGCCAAGTCCATATAAGCATCCTCCAACTCCATAATTTATCCAATCGAGCATACTTTGATCTGATATTTCTCCGCAGGTAAACAGTTTTCCAACCGCAATTGCCCGCCCGACTCAGCCCTCCTTGGCAGCTCTCAAAGCCGATTGGGCATTCTTGGTTTCGCGGCCTTCTTTAGGCCCTCCTGTTCCGCTTTGATGCTCTTTTTCAAGAACCTCGCAACGATCGGTAGTATTCCTTAACCTTTGGCCTTCTCGCCATCTCCTCTTTGCTTCGGCAAGGAGCAGCTTGTTCAGCTTCTAGCTCTTCACGCTTTTAAAGCAGCCGACATTACTCCTGGCTTGCTCTTTCGCGGCAAGTTCTGCCCGCAGTCCTCAACGGCAGCGGCACCATCTGCATTAAAGCATACAAACAGAAGACATGGGCGCTAAGTTCTTAACAGGTATCCGATAGAAGTCGTGATACCTTGTGACTCGTCAAACCGCTTATTGACCAGCTGGATGTCCGTGATCGCTTCGCTGTTGCCGCCTGGGCCGCATATTCATCACCTGGCTGGCTTCCGGACGCCCGCCACCTGTTTAGGAGCGGCGATTTGTTAAATCTAAGAATTTGATCCTCGCACGCGTCAATTTTTGACAACATACCGAGTCTCAGTATACTATCTATACATGGCGATTTATATGCATAACTCCAGAGGTACATCATTTTTGCATTTCAAACCCCGCCAAGAAGCTTCGACGGCTTGCGTAATCCGCCCTGGATGCAATTCTTTCAATCACCGTACTCCATTAGAGCATGGTGATCTTCCGAGATAGCCGCCGAGCAAATCCTTCAGTCCTCCGATCAAGACACCACTTGGCGCTGACCTTCCACTCCGCCGGACTTGGGGAATCCTCCACGACACCTCCGGTCGTCTGCTCACATGAGGGTGCGACAGTGGAGGCGTGCCTCCATCATCTCCGAAGAAGATCCTCAAGGCGAGCTCACGAGAAGGGCTGAGGTCCCAGCTACAAGGTACAATTTCGTTATCTTCATAAATAAATACAGGATGCTCCTTATTTACAAGACCCTTCTTTCTACTTACGGCTCATTGAGGGCTGATCCTTGGGGAAACAAAGGCGCTGGGTTACTTCCCACACGACTCTCCGACGAAGATTCCTTCCTTCTTTGAGGCCTTGACCTCCGGATCTTCCAAGCGTCCTCTCTCCTCGAAGGAGGGACTTTAATCTCCCTTCCTTGATAGCCTCCTTCGCAGAGGCAGTTGCTCTCTGCCCTCCCTTCGCTTTCTTCAAAAGGCGCGACCTTCAACATCTTGGTCAACATGGGATCCGCGTGGTCTCCGGAGGGAGCCGACACCTTATCAACTTTGCCTTGGCTATCCACTCTGTTCAAAGAAACGCCCTTTAAAGGGCATATATACATAATAAATGAATGAACAGCTTGTCCGGTTACGGACTACTTACTTGAGCATCCGGGAGATTGCAGCTAGTCTCGCCCTCGGTCAAGTCCGACACTTTTCTTGTGATACTAAGAACAGTTTATACATCTCCGCAAGGCCGTGCTCCATAAAATTTTGGAGAGCTCGTGGTCCCTCCGGATTGAATTCCACAAGCGGGGCGACGCTTGCAGGCTGAAGACGCCGGATCAAAATAACTCGCGCCACTACAACTAGATTGATCCTCTTCCGGAGATCTCGACACGGCCTCGCAGCAGGGAACGCCCTGACGACCCTCTCCAAGCCCCTTGTTGACCCATGATGCCAGCTGTGGTGGACCTGAGCGAAGGCAGGAGCGCCCCATTTGGTGCCCCTGGAGCGGTGATATAAAACCACCCTGCTCACAAACCAAGCTCCTCTTGAAAGGAGCCTCGGCCACGGAGCATCAGACATTTGCTTATGACTGCCCCTCCGCACTCGCTTGTTGCCCTTGATCGCCTTTTGGCTCCACCTTGAAGGTTTTGAGCCACAATCCAAAGTGGGGGTAATATGGAGGAAGGCCTCACATACAACAATGAATGACGAGATATGGAGGATGGACTCTGGATTCAAGTCATGGAAATCAAGCCCATAATAAAAGCGAGCCCTCGCACAAGGGGTCCATCGGGAAGCCTAAACCCGACGGAAGTGAGACACGAACACCACGCTCACCGGCTCAGAGTGGGAATAACCTGCCCGGAGCAGCAGCCTATGCGAGATCTCGCTTGTAGATACCGGCGCCTCGCAGCTTTAGCACGCCTTGTTCTCGGACGGTGGAAGACATCCATCGGCCATGTTGGTCGGAGCCGACATCGCCGAAAGTCCGAGCGCTCAATCAAGCTTTGGGTGTTGGAACTCAAGCACGAGGCTAACTCGAAGAGGGTGTAAAAAGGAGAGGGCCTTGGTCTCGTTATAAAGAGGTTGAATACCAAGAGCCCACCTCGTGGTCGATTAGGACTCGCTTTGATAGAGAAGGCAGCCAACGGGCACGGTTGGGTTACCCACGTCCGATTGATGAGAATCCTGAATAAGGGGCACGATCTACGCTTTGATAAGACGTGCTAAGGAAACCGCCGTAAACACGCTGAGGTGGAACAATAAAAATGATTCATATAAAAGCCTGGCCGTAGTGATGTCACCGGGAATACGCCAGCAGATCTCGTGAAAAATTATCTCTCTACGGTGTTATGTGGAACTTGTTTTGCAGAGCCGGACACTATCCTCGGTGTTCACAATCTTCTATAAATTATTCGAGGAAGAACCCGCTTTGCAATGTCGAAGACAATATGCGCTGCATCTGCCATTGAAGCCTGGTTCAGGGTTACCGAGGGAGTTCCGACTAGGGGTGTCCGGATAGTCAACTATCATCATCGGCCGGACTCCAAGACCATGAAGATACAAGATTGAAGACTTCGTCCCGGTCCGGATGGGACTTTCCTTGGCGTGGAAGGCAAGCTTGGCGATACGGATATGTAGATCTCCTACTATTGTAACCGACTCGGTAACCCTAACCCTATCCGTGTCTATATAAACCGGAGGGTTTTAGTCCGAGGACTAACAACAATCATACCATAGGCTAGCTTCTAGGGTTTAGCCTTTGATCTCGTGGTAGATCCACTCTTGTAACACACATCATCAATATTAATCTAGCAGGACGTAGGGTTTTACCTCCATCAAGAGGGCCCAACTGGTAAAACATCGTGTCCCTTGTCTCCTGTTACCATCCGCCTAGACGACAGCTCGGGACCCCTACTCCGAGATCCGCCGGTTTTGACAATCGACAAGTAGGGTTTTCTAAAAATACTTAAGTACGATCTTAAACAGGAAATTGAAATAAAAGAAAAGCCAGCTCGCTGTCCTATCCTCTCAAAAGATCACATCTTTTTATTCTTGATACATAAAAGAAAAGTTATTGAAGACAATCTTCAGATGCGCTTATTCGCGGTTAAAGATGGTTATGATTTGGAATTGTTCTGATTTTCAGTTATAAAATAGCACGGGCTGAATTTGGCAACAGTTTTGAGGGAAGGCTATTGTCTGCTTTTGAAGGAGGGTTATACTTTAACTATTTTTATTTAAATTTAGCTTTGCACCTTCATCATAGTTTAACTATCAAGATCAAGGTATGTGATGGAACTATTTTCCTGCCAAGACGCATGCATCAGTGCCATGAGGTATATGGTTGGGAGATACAGTTCTGAAAGGCAGTTTGTATATTAGGATTAATCCTAGAGAGGTTGTCGTTGTTTGATGGAGAATATATATTTTGATGCACATTATTTGGTTAGATACTGGATAATTTCATCTTTAGAATATGTATTAAGTATAAGTTCCTAGACCGCAATGTTAGATTGGTAGTGGAACTTTAGGAGGTTCCAACGATCTAGCTCTTTCGGTCCCGCCTTTCTCAAAGATAGTCTTTTTTATGGTTTGCTTAGTATGTAAGAATTCTGATTGTTGAGTATCGTGATTACTAGAAAAGCTAGGATAGCGTAGGATATTATTCTACCTTGCCTTGTACTCCAAGATGATCATGTACTCCTATATATATGCCCATGAGGCTCAAGAAATACAACAACTATTCCATCAATCCCTCTTCCTTCTAACATGGTATCAGCCTAATCGATCCTAAACCCTAGACGCCGCTTTCCACCCGCGTCGCCTGTGACGGTCGGCCTCCATGATCGCCGCCGGCGCCACCGCATTCTAGGGTTCGCTCCCGGTCGTGTTGACAGCTGCCCTAGAGAGTATTTTTTCCCAGCCCTTTCTCCGGTTTTTTCGCCTTCTCCGGTCGTTTGATCGCCGTTTCTTTTTTTGGTTTTCCGATCTATGCTTGATCGGTTTGCGCGCCCTGCCGCCGACGACCACCGGCGCTTTACTTGACACGCGCCGCTGCCTTCTTCACCGACCCGGCGGCCTTGCGCGACAGCGGCTCTAACGCCGCCGTCGCGCTCGTCCGCTTCGCCGCTCACCCGGCGGTATCGCGCGACAGCGGCTCCTCACGCCGCTATCCGCGGCCGCTCGCCGCACCACGCGGTCGCCACCACCCTGTCCTCGAAGTTCAGGCGCCTCCACCGATCGAAAGCAATGGGCTACCGCTGCCGCCTCATCGGGCCGCAGCGCCGCCCTTAGCGCCACGGCACGCGGGTCCTCGCCCCCTCGAGGCTGTTCCTGGTCGCACCACATCGCGCTGCCGCTGCGCCGCCTTTGGGCTATAGTGCCGCTGCCATGGCCAACCGCCGCACCGAGGCCGCCCTTGCCAGCCCCCGAGGTGCACCGACTCGGCTCGCCGCCAGCCGCCCCATCGGGCCGCATCGAGCGTGGCACGCGATCCTCGCTACCGCTTCTGAGGTTTACTCGTCGCTCACCTGCCCGCCGCCGCGGCCGCTTCAGCCAGAACGCTGCCCGCGGGTCCACCGCCGCCCACGCTGGTTGACTTCACGTGATATGCGCTGCGCCGCCCCTTGGCGCTGGAACGCCACCGTCGCGCCGTCTTCATCATGCTGCCGGGTTCATTATCACCTACTTTAGCACCGCCCGCCCTTTCTCTAGCCGCCGCTTTCCTTAGGCCGCCGCCGCACTCTTCTTCCGCTGCTCCACGGCGACTACTCGACATCGGCAACCCCGACCGACACCGACCACGGCGTTTCTTCACACGGCTACCTCGACCACGGCCACACCACCTATGCTTCGCCACCTCGACAAACGGCACAAAGGGCTACCGCTTGCTTGACCAACCTCGCTGGTTTCACTCCAGCCACGACTCATGCATCGACTGCTACGACTATGGGGGGTTCGCTCGGCTTGCCTTCGATTCTTCTCCAGCCTCACCGCTCAAGGCGCCACGCCAGGATCATGGGGATGTTGAGTATCGTGGATTATTAGGAAAGCTAGGATAGCGAGGATATTATTCTACCTTGCCTTGTACTCCTAGATGATCATGTACTCCTATATATATATATATGCCCATGAGGCTCAAGCAATACAACAACAACTATTCCATCAATCTCTCTTCCTTCTAACATCGATGATCGACATGCTTCGTGAGGGGCATGTACTTGTACCGAATCTATGTGCATAGTGAATCGCAGCCTATGCCGGTGAGCCATCCAAGGCTGATGCAAGGTGGTGCTTTCGGTGATTTTACTTTTGTGAATGTAACATGGTCTGCATGTGTGTTGCACTTTGTCCAAATTAATCGTGTTGTTACATTCCAAGTTACCTCTTCCGGTCAATCACTTGGATGATCCGATGCTCACTTAACTGTTAGGCTGATATAAATCATTAGATTTTTAAAACGAATGCGTTGTCTCTGCCGGGTGTATATTCCTTTTTTCCGCTACTCCCAACTATTCAGTTTTGTTGGACATTTTGTTAGATGAAACATATATGTGTCCCTTCTACATGTAATGTCACCGACTAGATGAGGTAGTCCCAAGATATTAGAGTGTGGTTTTTCTATTCCTAAGATGGCTGCACCCACGGTGCACCCAATATCCAAGCCGGAGTGAGTGCTCGAATCAACCTGGACCCAGCCCAAGAGTGGGGACTGTTGGGGTCGCTCTGGCCCAAGCGGCTTGTAATAGCAAGTACTTATAGTTGCATGTAAGTGAGGGAGACTATCGAATTGTAATCGTAAACATTATTCCTTATTCAAGCTTTCTCCCCGCTTCTTTCCCTTCTCCAAGTTCTCTCTCGAGATAATTCTCCTGGTTCGCATCCACATCCCGCGAGACGATGGAGGTGCTACGAACGTAGCATTTGGTACGTGAGCCATGTATCGATCCGCTCTCTCATCCAAATTTTTCATCCAAATCTCGATCAATCCTTCAATCGGCTTGTAATTCCCGCAAAAGGTGCGGATCCCATCGCGATCTCGCAAAACACCTCGTGTACCCGCTTAGGTCGAGTAGATCAAGAGCACCACGACGGCTCGCTCGCCAAGCCTAACCTCTCGGCGCATGGCGGCCGCAGAGCTCACCTTGGGAGCTGCAGCAGCTCGCTCTGCGACGATCCTGCAGACAAGGCGGTCTCTGAGGCGGCAAGACGGCGGAGCGATTGGATGGACTCCAGGACTCCTTCGACAAGCACGATCCTCCTCGGCCAAGGCCTCGACGCTGCCACGCACAACCACAGGTCGCTGGCCCTCACAGAGTCAACACTGGTCGTGTGCTCCAAGCACAACTCCCTCAATGCGACGGGCGGAGATGAGGAAGTCTCGAGGGATCGTCACCGCTGGCCGACACCATGGAGTAGCCACACACACAAGACAGCCCAGGACCACGACCGCGACAGAGCCACAACAGTAAATCAGCAGGAGCTGCTCAACAAGAGCTAGGACACGACGCACTATCTCAAAGATCAAAACCGTGAGTATTCCAAATCCTGTGCTCACTTCTGAAGAACTGTCCGATGAGTATGACGACCGTGATGGATCACCACTCAATCCAGACACTCCGGAAGTTTTTCGTCAGATTCCATGATTGGGTTTCCCCAAGTTTGAAGGAGAGAACCCCAAGTGGTGGAAGAAACAATGAGAAATATTTTCGCATGTACAATGTCAAGCCCGAGTTATGGGTTGATTTTAACAATGCATTTTGCAAGAAATGCGCATTATGGTTGCAAACTTAAGAAGCAATGCACAACATTGACAGGGCAAGCACTGTGTGGCTGTCTATGCAAAATTTAACAGAACAAGTACTCTCTACATCAATGTGATTTTCTCCGAACAGAATGATTCAATGACAACTATGCACACACATTTGAGGAGCAAATGCACAAAATGTTGTTGTACAATCACTCATATGATGAAACCTTCTTCATCAATCAGTTTGTGGAAGGGTTGAAACCTGCCATTCAAGGCCTCCCGCTGTTACAAGAACCTACCTCAAGGATTTGACTTATTCCTTGGCTCAAACACAAGAAGCTTTGTCATGAAGAAACATACAGATCTAGCAAGCGGTGGCACTCCAAAATTTATGTGCATGAAGGACTTATGGGTGCAGCACCGCTGTCAAAAGTGTTGATGAGCGCCCCAAACAAACCGATAGAGTGGATTCTTTACGCCCAACGCGGAGCAAGGTGAGTGTTTCAAGGTGGAGAAGTACCTGGCCACAAGTGTCCCCAAACAAGGCAGCTACATGTCCCTGAAGAACTCATAGAGGCTCTTCAGATGTTTGAGATCCCCTGTGAGTCTCAATCAAGGACACACCATGCATCATCGGGCCAAACAATAACGACACTTATGCTTGATGAAACTATCGGTTCATGCAGCAACATGAACCTCTTCTAAAGAAAGTATTAAATTGCAGGGCATGGTGGGAAAAAGACAACTCCTTATCCTCGTTGATTCGGGCAGCTCCACCAATTTCATCAAGCAGATCTGCACAGGAATTACACCGCCCAAAGGAGGAAATTATTGCAGCCAAAGTCACTGCATAATGGTGGAACATTGAGTGCAACAAACAAAAGCAATCTTCATGGTTCTGCTGTAACAATTCCTTCAACACATCCCCAAAGTGCTTCCTCTTGGCACATATGACATCAACTTGGGAATGCAATGGCTAGAAACAATGAGCCCCATGTGGGTAGACTGGAGGAAAAAGTGATGAGGTTTAAGTACCAGGTGTGAGAATTACATTGAGAGGAGTCGAGACAAGCTCACCTCTTGCACAGCCATTTCGGGAAGCACTTACAAGGGTTGCTCAATACAGGAGTCGGAACAAGTAATTTAGCGGTCACATTGTAGAAGCCCCAACAACTCAGACCTGATATCTCCTTCAGCTCACCATTTTGGACAAACATAAGCAGCTTGTTTAATACACTGATACATTGCCCTACACAAATCATTTGATCACCAGATTCCCGTACTTAGGAGCTAAACTCACAACAAGAAGCCCCATGATACAATCCTATGCGTAAGAGTGAAATTGAGTAGCGATCTCTACCATGTTACAACAAGGAGTCATTCAAGAGAGCACCAGCCCATTTGCTTCCCCAAGATGGTTAGTCGAAAAAGATGGGAGTTGGCGATTCTGTGGATTATAGACATCTCAATTCAGTTACTCGGCAGCACAAGTATCCTATGCCTAGTTGAAGAGCTCTTGGATGAGTTAAGGTGAGCAGCTTACTTCACTAAACTAGACTTCAGATCCTGGGTACCACCAGATAAGATTAGTGGAGGGGAAGAATATAAAACAGCATTCAAAAACACATCATGGTCTCTATGAATTTAAGATTATGCCATTTGGACTTACAAATTCACCAAAGAACCTTTCAAGCTGCAATGAATGCACTCTTTGCTCATTTGTTAAGAAAGTGTACTGATTTTCATGGATGACATCCTCATATTCAAGTGAGACTTTGGAACAACACCTAGCACACTTGGAAGAGGTGTTCACAATTCTCAGAACAATCAGCTATTTGTGAAATACTCTAAGTGCACTTTGCTCACCGTAACTAGAATATTTGGGTCATGTCATCATGGCAAGGGAGTTCACAGATCCTTCCAAGATTAGAGCTATTTAGGAGTGGCTGTTGGGGAACGAGTAATTTCAAAAATTTCCTACGCACACGCAAGATCATGGTGATGACATAGAAACGAGAGGGAGAGTGTATGTCCACGCACTGTGAGACCGAAGCGGAAGCGTTATAACAACGCTGTTGATGTAGTCGACGCCTTCACGATCCGACCGATCCAAGTACCAACGCACGGCACCTCCGAAGTTCAGCACACGCTCAGCTCGATGACGCATCCCCGGCCCGATCCAGCAAAGCTGCCGATGAGTTCCACAAGACGACGGGCGCAGGACGATGATGATGTTCCACGGCAGGGCTTCGCTTAAGCCCGCGACGATATGACCGAGTGGAATATGGTGGAGGGGGCACCGCACACGCTAAGGAACCATCACGTAGATCAACTTGTGTCTTTGGGGTGCCCCCTGCCCCAGATATAAAGGATGGAGGGGAGGTGCGCCGCCCTCCTAGGGTGCGCTCGAGGAGTCCTACTCCCACCGAGTAGGACTCCCTCTTGCCTTGTTGGAAAAGGAAAGGGGAGGGAAAGAGGAGGGCCGCCTCCTTGTCCTATTCGACTAGGGGAGGGGGCGGGCCTGCCCCGCCGCCCTCCTCTTCTCAATTATGGCCCATTAAGGCTCTAACGCCCCGGAGGGTTCCGATAACCTCTGTTCGGAAAATTTCGATTTCATCCGAACCATTCCGATATCCAAATATAGGCTTCCAATATATCAATCTTTATGTCTCACCATTTCGAGACTCGCCATGTCCGTGATCACATCCGGACTCAACAAACTTCGCACATCAAAACTTATAAACTCATAATAAACCGTCATCGAACGTTGTTGCAATGGACCTACGGTTCGAGAACTATGTAGACATGACCTAGAACTATTCTCATTAATAACCAATAGCGGAACCGGATGCCCATATTGGTTCCTACATATTCTTCAAGATCTTTATCGGTCAAACCGCATAACAATTAAGGTTCCTTTGTCATC